>JANHGB010023576.1:63233-85244 GCA_026283785.1 Coracopsis vasa
AATAGCATTAGCCATTAGTGAGGCAGGTATACCAATTGTTTTTGTGGTGGGTTCCAGCACGTTTTTAAGTGCTTGCAGGTTCTTTAGATCTCCTTTTTCTGCCAGAGACTGAATGAGAGCCATAACTGCTGATCTACTAGGCAACGAGCCGCTGTCAAGTATTCCTTTTAAAACAGTCATGGCATCTAAGGATGGTAAAGAAACAAGGGAAAAGGAAATCAGATTTTAGTTCAGAATGCAACCATGCTACTGTATCATTAACCCTACCCTTTTAGAAACATTTACAGAAAATAATTCTCTTGCTGAACTTCAGCCCCAAAACTGCTATAGAGAATAACAACTTGAATATATACACACACTAATAGAAACTTTCAACACTACTACAGCATTTTAACCTGAATTATTTGATCAATAAAATTAAGATACTTCTAAAATTTAATTTAGTACCCAGCTCAAGGAAAGCATCTGTGTCATAAATGTCCTCCCTTATGACCATAAAGTCATGGCCTTTTCAGCTTGTTTTTTCTCCAAACTATAATAAATTTTCTTTAAAAAACCCAAAATGTTGCATGCATAAGAACAGTTTTAAAATGTAATTCATTACTGAAATTGCAGAAGTCTGGTATGCAAATCTGTGCACCAGAACTTTGTTTACCAACATTTAATTTTTAAATAAAAGCACTGGGCAGTTTCTATACAAGAACAAAAGCAAACTTGGAATTGGACAGTTTCCTCCAAAACTCCTACAATTGTAGCAACTACCTATGTTAAAACCATACAAAATCTCTTGTCCATCTACCACGAATTTCCCAAACCCATCACAGTTGAAGTCACCCTCATTGTTCTACCCAGAATTCTTGTCAATTTACGTTATCCATGAGCAAACATACACAGAAAGACATGCCCCTCTGGTAAAAATCTTTCACTCCTTACCAACATAGGCAGGATTAGTCACAGATAATAATTATAATACCAAGGGATAACACTTATAATATACACCCACTTGAACTCCACAGCATTAACATTCCAATATGCAGGTACTGCAGAAACAAAGTATTACCTTTTACAAGAGAGGAAGAAAAAACATCCTGTATGCCTAACACCTCACTTCACAGCAAATTTTCTTTCTGCTCCCCTCCCTCACATACCCCCCACCCCTTTCTTTTTAGGGAAAGAAAAGGAGCAGCCCATCAGGGACAAGATTCCCAAAATTTAAAAAGCAAACTTAAAACACATGCTGAAATTCAAATGCTCTCCTGAGGTCCGCACTGTAAGTCCACACTCTCTTTTGCATGGAGCATGCCAGCCTTCTCAAGAGCACACACAGAGAAAGATTTGGAAGTTGCATGTGTGCAGCACTACTGCAAGAAATTATGTACTAGGAGTATACTGGATAATTCTGCTGGTATCTTTTTATTTTCCCTTATGCAAAAGCATCCATTACTTCTAATCTGAGTTCATAATTTAATCCCTTGATTTCTTAGTACATAAAAGCAGGTAACTATGCGCTTGTGAAAACCGACCATTTATCTTTTAAAAGGCTTTCCTATAAACTCTGCCAATTCCCTACCATGAAACTCAAGTTCTGACTCCTCAAGTACCCTGGGTTTTACCAAGCTCTTGTTCGAAGGTATTACATCTCTTACAAGTATACTTAGGGACCTACATTATACAGCAAAGAACAATGGTGAATTTAATGAAGAAGTGATAACGCAAGCAAGTTTTACACAAGTGAAAGTCATCACAGGATGCAGGTCAAATGTAGTTAACTAACAACAGACTACAAAAAGACAGTACCCAAAATTTGTCTGGGTAATCAGAAAATGACTAGTCTGGTTGAAATATTTAGTAGCTTGCATTTTCAAGGCTTCTCTTACAAAAAGAGAAGCAGTATCTTTCAAATTAAAACAGAAACAAGGATCAAGTTGGACTATTCAGTTAAATTATGAAAGTAAAGCTTGTTCAACGCAGAAGGTAAAGGAAAATACAGTTTTGCAAAGCAACGGAATTCCAGAGACTTCTTGAGAAACTTTGTATTGTGCAAAAAAGAAACATTTTTAGGGTACTGCAAGGGAGAGGGTTTTTGTGGCAGAGAATTTAGCATGCTAGCTAAAAAGTAATCATATAGTTAGCACAGGAGACTGGTGGAATATAGAAACATCAGTGATGTTCTGAAGAAGGGAAGATTTTTCTTCAGTGTAATATTTATGGAGAACTGGCAAAAATTCATTGCATACTGGACAAGAAAAAGCACATTTGTTAGAGTAAAATCAAACTGGGAAAGTCAGGTGAAGGCCCTGAAAGTTGTAAAAACTTAAGACATGCCAAGAGCAAGAGAAGCAATTGCACCGACCACGTATTATTTCAGTTGATGACACCTGGCAATGATGTCAGACTGGAGACTGAAGGGGAAAGGAACTGAAAAGAAGACAAGTTTATCAGCTGCAGGAAGGAGTACACATGAGAAGATGCATCTCAATGCTCGTCTTAAAGTATTTTAATGTACCTGATATTACACAGGTATGGGCTACTACAGCTACGCATAATGGAAATAAATAAAATTAACTGATGGCAGTATCAAAACTGTATTTTCTGGTATGCCTTCTGGTATGAAAGTAAAATCCAACTCAGTTTAACACATCTTCTTTATACACTTGTATGTTGTCAGTATGCTTAAAGGTACTGACAGAAATACGCACCAACACTGTGCACTTGCACAGGGATAAAAGACACAGCACTGCATGTAAAACTACCTGCCTGCAGAGTTTCCTTCTCTCACCAGAGTTCTACCGCACAGCTGAACAAGTAAAATTCAACACTGCGGAGCTGAGCTCTTCCCAGCAAAACAACCAATGCCGAGAACTAAAATAACACAACCGTAAACTTTACCCACCATCTTGCTGGGTACCCTTACGTACTCATCGGCCACCATTTCCTTTTCGATCATCATTTTTTTGTTTAAAAGAAAAACTGAATATTTTGTTACTGTTGGTATTGAAAACTATTAAAAAGTATTTGATTAAGTTTTTAAATCAATATTATAATCATTTAGTGCACAATCATGCACATTTAACAGTCAATTTAACTCATCTGGTATCTCACACAACCAACACAATATGCAAGAAACAACTGCTGGGAATTGTTTCAGATGCTCTAAAGTATGTTAATTTCCAAAGCAAAATGACTTGTGCTGTGAATTTTAACGCACTTGAAAGCCTGTACTTTCTCTCGTTCTGGAGCACAAATTTTGCATGTCTGAAGAGCTGTGATTCATCTTAAGAAAACCCATCCTGTGTTAAATGGAATGGAAACTGGACTAAGTGGTCAAATGACAAGTACATTCATATTCAAGCTGTATTATAAATGCATGTACAGTAATTTACGTCTCTCAGCTACCACAAAAGGCTCTTGATAAGCAGGTAATTTGCTAAATGGACTCCTTTATCCAAGTATTCGAAGGGCGTTACAAGAAAAATCTGCAGAGGCATTAATGTGACGTAAAGGTCAAGCATTGTGACATACCTTTCAAATAATCCCGCCTAACTTGCGATATGATGAGGAGGCTGCTGGCAGCACTGTTCAGTGTGAAGCCCTTGATGTGGGTCTCAGCACTAAAAGAAGCAGACATTTAGAAAGGAATTACTGACATGCTTCTGATACGATAATAAATGGTTGAGCACCAAGGTGAAATTATAAAAACTACTGTTCGTATGTTAAAAATATTGCTGCAAAATATCGACCTGGAGACAGCTTTTGTGTTATCCTGTCAATGGTTATAGAAGGATAATTTTTTTTTGCATTCTGACAGATGACAAAGTTGGAAGTGAGCAACAAAAGAAACAAAGTACAAGATTTTTTTTAAACAATCGGTTCAGATTCTTGAATGCTGACATATTAGATGACTAAAATAACTGCATGCCCTGCATTGTTCTGTTGTATCCTAAGCTGGATACTTTTTCTTCTTTTTTCAATAGTCACCATAATTATAAAATATAAAACTATTCTTTCAGCAATAAAAATGAAACATTTATTTTCAGCACTGTATATTTTAAACATAAACTAAAGCATATTATGAACTAACACCATATCATTTGGTTGATTAATTTTCAAATTTCTGTCATCTAGATGTATACAGGTTTTAAAGTGAACATACTACATTTGCTGCCTTAGCCATGTTAAAATTGTATTTCACTTATCAATTCTTCATCTCCTGCAATACAAAACTTCACAGATCTATAGCAAAGAGAACCGTTACTTTAATAACACTGCTAGAGCTTTTCTAACACGCTGAAAATTAGTCAAGAGAGACTAACCAGCAATCATATTGATCCTATACTACAAAATGTTCCCGTTCCCAAATGACAGATAGCCACATTTTTAATATATAAGGATAAGTTTACAAATGTTCATTTCTAGATTACAAAATCTCTACACAGAAAAGGGGGGCATTGCCATTTACCATATCAGCAATCAAGATAAACCTCACTGATCATCTTGTGGCAAACAACTGAGCAGCCTACCTACTTGAACTTAAAGGCTGAGCGGATTGGGAGGTAAGCAGGGTCATTGCTAAATTATTCTCCTCAATCCCAAGAAAATCCTTCACAGTGCACACAATATGACTATCCTCTCAGTCACTTTCAGCCTCCCAGGCTCAGAAATGCAGTCACTGGACTCTGGGATTTTCTTACTCTCCCAACCAATCCTCTTAATCCCTGCCTAAGCACCCACTGCTCAGTTCCACATTTTTTTCCCTTTGTCCCATCTGTCAAAGCCCTTAAGTCAACAATTCATGCATGAGACTGTAAATTACATATAACAAAGGATTTACTTTCTCCAATCTTCCAATCTTTAGTGTGATTAAATAGATGTTAGCTACTATTACAGAACTAATCCATCATTCCAATACTCATAAATTTCTATTTAAAACTTCTTGAACTAAATGCAGTAAATATTCCTATACACAGTGCTAGAATGTGAAAACAACTAGACCTGGGTTGACCAACATATTAGTAACCTCCTGGGTTGTTTGGTTTGGGGTCTTTTTATTCGAATGCAGAGCAGGAGTGCAATTTCCTTCTGCTGCATCACTTCCACATGGAATTTCCTCAGTTCTGTTATGAAGAGGGAAGTTTTAAAATTATCTGACCTTTTCAAATAAAAACCCCACTTATTTTGTTGCCTGTGCTACTGCTTATAGCAAGGCACTCAAAATATTATTTACATTTCAAATTTGGCTTCAAGCAGAGAAAAAAGAAAAAGATGTTAGCTTATATAAATGACGGCAGCTTTCCTGTATTTTATGAAAATATTAGAAGTTGCACAAGTTTCAGGCCACTGCACACATTTAAGCTTTGTAGGAGTAATCTCTTTGTAATATGAGGTTGGAAAAATTGTCAAGCATGCAGAAATGTGTGCAAACCACACAGATTTGCTATTCCTCAACCATGGCCACTCACACAATCACTTTGTCTATTTCAGTGAATAATTTAAAACTTACAGACTTTTGAAAATGTTTAATGTAAGCATCATTTTGTTACTAGAAAAAAGATACAGAGATAAACGCCACGAACACTGCCAATATGAAGCATTTTCTGTCTTGAGGCAAGTGAGCTGTTACAAGTTTCTTACAATGTCATTATTTGGCATTTCTATACTACAAGATGGAGTATAAGAGTTCTGAAAAGCACAGGGGTTATGATGGTGGCTTTGACGACTGATGAAGAACAGAACCTCTTACCAAGTCCTATTCTCTTTTTTATTAAAAACCTCAGGGTTCAGAGGTGTGTCCTTTGAAACACATCTCCAACTTCATTAGTCTTTACAATTTTTTGTTCTTTATTTTTACCCCTGCATTTTGAATTTACATACTAAACCACTTATCTAAAGTGGGAATTCGGAATCATTAAAATACTAGGAACAAGCCACTACCTTTTTTCTGCTCTTCCAATCTGCCAATTAGTGCTGATAATATGCAATACTTTGTGCATCTTTCTTACAATTGTGTTTGAGCAGGGAAGCAGTCAATGCAGTAGAATGTTTTAAACTTCTCCCCTGAAGAATCTTTCAATACATTGTGATGCATTAATATTTTGTGTAAATGTTTCACAAACTACCTAATTTTTATCAACACTCTTTTGTACTTCTAAAAACATTTTCTTTCCATCTTCTATCAATACAGACTTTTCAGTTACTTTCATTTCATGGAGCGTAATGTGGCAAACTGTCTTAGTTTCTCCTTGATATAAGCCATATATCCATCAAGCACAAACATTCCTTACCATGAAGCCCAGCTACTGAGACCTCTTTGAAAAAACGTAATGTGTTCTTTTGAATGCAGATGTCAAATACTTTTTCAATGAAAGACATTTCTTTGGTCTAAACACTTTTAAAGAAAATATGAAAATAATAAACATTGTCTTACACTACACTGTTCCCAGACATCATATTAAGTTGACTCTAAAAATTACTACACTTTTATAGTGCTTTATGCATCATGTAAGTTACCTACAGGCACTTTCAAATTCAGTGTATTCAGTCAGAGAACACACTTGATGACAACCACTGTTCTTGTTTTAGTTGTAGAAACTTGAAGACTTAAATTACTTACACTTAAATTTTTGTTTTTCTTGTCTTTATATTGATAAGTAGTAACACTTTTACTTTGAAGCCTATAATCTGACCAGAACACACATTACAGGCAATAATTAAAACAAGTGGTGTTCCATGCAACTCACTGAAGGTTAATTCGATTCTGTTGATTCTAATAATAGATGTCAGCAGGTTGGGTTTATTTCAGAAGTGTTAGGAGTTGGATCTAAGGTTTATGGTCATCTCCTAGCCACTGGCATCACAGTCAAATGTACCATTTTGCATCTGGCAGGCAGCCAGCTGCCAGGGAGTGTGGGTAGGGATGGGGATGGAGGCGAAGGCTCACGGGCACTTAAGTAAAGGAATGTTGTCTGTTTGGATATTGCTCGAAAGAGGAAAAGGCAGACTGCCAGGAGGGTGGATTTGCAGTTCTGATGCCAAGTACATTTGTTGATACTGTTAGCTGAAATGAGTTATTAGCAATACATATTGTCACTCTAGTACCTTTTTAATACACAGAATATCTCTCTATGAAACACAGGCGTATTTCTTATCATAGCTCCTATTATCAGTCATGACCTGTTTTCCCACTGAAAGTTAAGGACTTACCTTTAAATGATACAGAAATTATTTACCCAACTTAATTGTTGGGGGACCCAACAGCAAATACCCCAAACACAGAAAAGCCTTACATTCGTTTCACTTTCATGGCTTCTTGAAGACAATCCTGTGCTAACAATGCTTTTATAAGGGTAAGGTAAGAATCATGATGAAGCTCATTCTTCCCCTGCATTTTCAAGAAAATACTGTAGGCCTCTAGAAAGGAAAAAAAAAGCCAAAATTAAATGTCTCATTGCAATGATGTTGATCATAGATAGAAATCACCTGTTCATTGGAAAGGTCCATCTTAAACCTGTTTATCCTCTCCTTACATCTTAGAGCCCAAAGCTATTTGTCACAGCTTGCTCGATACTGCTTACCTACAACAATGGACGCATACCTCCACGAAGTTTGCTACTGCTCTTTTTCTATATGTGTCTGCTGCTGAAATACCAACACAGCTGTTTAGAAGGGGAAGACTCAGGATTTTTAAAGCAACACCTAATTCTGGGGTATATAGTTACAGTGTCTGGTGCATGATCATAACAGCATTTAACAAATAATATAGGAGGTGATTCCAATATGGGGAGATCAAATTATTTGGCTACGACAAGATTTATACAAAACATACAATTTACAAATATACAGATATTTAACAAGTAAACTACGCTGCATTTGTTTGACTGATTAACAGTTTTATTTCATGCATTCACAATAACTGTCAGTGTATGAAAAGATGTTACCAAAAAGGGGGAAAAAAAATGATAAGCACACTTTTCAGTCATTTATTTTTCTGAAACGAGATTATGCGGCTATAAACACGCAGCTAGAACTGCCATCCAGGCTGTAACGTATGCTAGAAAGCTGTGTTAAACCCACAAATGATCTTTTGTATCTAACCTGCGTTTGCACGTTTCATTTAATGAAACTTAATAAATAACCCCTTTGCTAATGCAAATCATAGCCACAATAACCCTTAAAACTTTACAGAAATACTTGTACTATTGCTACAATAACAGTGCTAGGCATTTTAGGTTTTTTATACTTCAAAAGTAAAGATGAAGGCGCCTCATTTGAATCCTACTGTCAAAAGAAGAGTCATACTAATAGCATTTACTACAGTGTGCTGGGGAATTTTGGACTGGCATTCCCCAAATCAAAACTGCTGGTGTTCCCTTTGGTTTGAATGTTAAATTTCTTCAACCAAAGAATACAAAATCATAGAATGGTTTGGGTTGGAAGGGACCTTAAAGATCATCTGTGCAACTTGCAGCCTGGTGGAAGTATACCTAAATGAGTCTTGAATTGAGGCGCATGCCTGATCAGGTATTATCAGCTTAAAGCTTCTTCAAATGGCATCTAAAATTATTAAAGTATATTAGCATTCAAAAGAGAAAGTTCTTGGTTTCAAAATCATATTCTGTTTTAGTAGCTATTTCAAGTACAAAGGTTTGTTAGAAAAGTGACAACTTGCCAAGAAAGTCTCAGTTCTCAAGACAGTCAAATTTGTTTCAGCAATTGCAATTGTTTGGGATATGTGTAACATGATCCCCCCAGAGTCAAGTTCTCACACTGAGGAATCATGATAAAAATGAAAATATGACTTAGCATGAATCAAGCACTTCAAGAACAGCTTTTCAAAACACCTCCATGTCAGAACTGATAAATTCGTGAAATCAGTTACATAACCAGATTAATATTTTTCCTATCAAAAAGGTGATGCTGATAAAAAGTTATATTCTGCCTTATTACATTCACATCAAAATTACACTATACTGTTATAAAAAAGCGACAACTTGGTATTTACGCTGGGCTTTTTTTCCCAAGAGAATTGTCTCCCAACATTCATCTTTTTTCCCCGTTAATTCCCAGTAGCTCTAGACCACCTCCTCTCTAATACTGCACCTTTAAGTAAAAGAATATGCAGGAATAATTTACTGATAAATTCAGTATCAAATGTTATCATTGATAGTTAGCAGTTACATTTCACAGTTTTGTTTTAAATTAGTCTCCCTGCAAGGTCCAAGCCCTATTTAGTTTCCTCCTCCTCTCTACTTGATCATTTATGATACCAAATGCACAGGACACTTTCCTAGGAATAATGTTATACAATGCACTCTATTAATTTTGAAATGTTTTCAGTGAAAATATTTCTGTGTTTCTCATTTTCTTTTGAGTCCCAAAAGTTACCAGCATGAAGAAAATGCCTGAAAACATTATGTCTGCCATAATACATGATTCTTAAATTCATATACATAACATGAGATTGCACACCCTATATACAGAATATCCAGACTCCAGACCTCTAATCAGTGGTCCTGCAACTGAATAACTCTATAGAGTCATTTCACCAACAGAAGTGTGCGAATAGCTGACAGATTCTTATTTTAAAAACTCATGAGCTTAAAAATCACCATGTCCAACCTGTAAAATACCCTGATAACACTTAGGGAAGAAAAAAACTAGGTATCTTGTATTTATAAATCTTTCTCATTCAGCAAAATTAATTTTTTAAACCTATTTAATTCTATTTCTTATCTGCTTCCAACTGAGATACCTGTTTATATGTCATAGTATAGGTAAAGAAAACAAGGATTTCCAGAACATTCAAATACTCTGCATCCTAGCAAATGCTAGAAATGGACTAATTTCCTCCTGACTTTGAGAGGTCCAGTAATCTAGTTCTGACTCTGTGATGCTGCTTTGGGATGAGATGAATAGGAATGGATTTCCAATGATTTAAACCCAGACTAAGCTAAAGGAACTGCAACGAAGTACCCTTCTCCTTTCTATATACAAAGGCAAATATCCATGCATAAGTTAATTCCGTTTTTATCTGAGGCAGGGAAGTTTGCACAGAAAAGCTGTTAAGTTTTCATAGCAAAATTGATGTGAAGTGATCTCTCAATAAGGCCATTTTATTTGTGAGGTGGTACCCACAGGCACAGGGGTTTGAAACTGCAAGCTGTGGGTCACATTTTGATCTTTTTTT
Organism: Coracopsis vasa; assembly: GCA_026283785.1. Taxonomy (NCBI): domain Eukaryota; kingdom Metazoa; phylum Chordata; class Aves; order Psittaciformes; family Psittacidae; genus Coracopsis; species Coracopsis vasa. The sequence continues at coordinate 73,417 of JANHGB010023576.1, forward strand.
TTAATAGCCTTTATTTCTTTGGGGAAGGCACAACAGGAGAAGAAGTTTGCAAATCCTACAGATAAACATGGACAACTTTAATCTTGGCTGTAAAGAAGATAAAGACGCTATCCACCACACTGAATCCTGCCTCCAAATAGAAATAAATGGCCTTGCAACATCAGCGGATAGAAAACAGACTAACAGATAAAAGCCAGCTAGGGGGAGAGCAACGGTTATCTCTGTAACATAGTCCCATCTCATTTAATCTTGTCTATTTAATTTCTTTGTCAAATCTATACTTCAATAAGGTACCTGATGTATATTTTGGAACCATATCTGATCTTATTATTGAGACTTCAACAGCAGGGGCAAATACAAAATCTCTGAACAACTTCTTTTAATAGGTAATTGCCTCTCATAAACATGTCCCAGCTATTTCACTTGGTATCAGTCTTTCATCTCACTACACTTCTCATGTCTCACACCGTAAAACTTTTGACCAAAAAGCTACATTTTCTGGGAACCATAGAAATGTACATAAATTTAGTTTCTGCTGTTTAATGGATACATCTGAAAACCTAGAACATGGTGTAAACCCAACAGTATAAAGTGAACTACAGACCAGCAGTACTTCGGTAATTTTAAAATTGGCAACTTCTCTATACACTGGCTTTCAAACGTGCACTTAGAAGTCAGCATTTCTAACAACATTTTACATATTTAGCATATCCTTCTCATAACAGGTGCTGAAACATAATATTGGCAGGTAATGTTATCATGTAACTTCCTTAACATACTAGCAAACCAACAAGAAAAACCAGCAAGCATCTGTGGGTAAGTTGCTCTGTAGTTAATTGAAATCTTAAAATTAATGCCAAGGGGAGGCAGAGGGGGAAAGCAGTTTTCAGTTTACCTTTTGCATTGTTTTTCCTGCAAAGCATTCTTATTTTTCTCTCTTCTTCACCAGAAGCAGTTGAACTTTTAGTATCTTCACGGCCAACCTTTAAAACAAACTTATTTAAATTACTGTAATGCTATATGTTAACATTTTTCAATGGAAAGAAATATACTAAAAAGTGTTGTTAGCTGAGAAAGTTAAACGCCAGTTACCTTAGGTACCTCAAATGGAACAACCTGACCATTTTTTTCAAGTATTTGAGCCAGTAAGGTTAGCGTTTTTGCACGAGGAACTAGATTTTCTTCTTGAATTTTAGTCCAAACAGCTTCAGCCTTTCTCCAGTCATTGTTGTTATCTGAAAATAGATTCAAATCTTCAGACAAAAGCACATTTAGAGTAGGTTTTCAAAAACGGTATCTTTGGAAAATAATTAACCAATGCAGGGGGATTGGAACTAGATGATCTTAAGGTCCTTTCCAACCCTAACTATTCTATGATTCTAATTAATCATATACTTCTGCTTTTTAAGATCATCAGCCCAAGAAGTTCTGAACTACTTTTAGAACACAGAGGATGCTAAAAGATGCAAACAACAAAAGGATTGTAGGAATTTTCAAATTAATGAGAAATCAGCTCACAGACCCTGCAGAAGTGCACCTCCTGGCTCATCAGTTCTAATATTCCTGATTGTCAATTATAAAAACAACTACAAAAATTTCTAAGTTATTACAAAACATTAACTCTCTAAGGTACCACTTTCTTAGTTCTATTCTGAAATTAAATCCTCTGGTTCTGTAGCTACTGAGATAAAGTGTCTCCATCCCAGAAGTTTAGGCCTTCAGGCTCTCATTTTGCTAAAAGGAAAAACCCTGAAAACCAAACAAAAATGACTGTATCTGAAGACTCTAAAAGGTTAAGTTTTCTGAAAGAGAAAAAATAATTGCTGCCAAATTCACAGAATAATTCAACTGTTTTCAACAAGAATAGCAATTTATACATGCATCACTGTACATAACTGCAAATAAATAGAAAGCTGGACTTTTTGACTGAAAAAAGTTAACTACTGCTTAACTACATACATTGGCTGCTTTCTTTTGTCTCCTATCATAAGTCACCAGAACAGCATCGGCTTCTGACTGTAGATCCTATTCACAGCTACCTAACCCCAACATTTGCTGTGATCTGTCCACTCCATATTTTAATTCAGAATCCCAGAAATGAAGAGAAGGCAAGAAGGCAGACCCAGAAGGCCGATGGTGTAATGAATCGTTCACTCGGCAATATCTCAGCCTAAACCAGCAGCTCTTCAGCTACTCTTCCAACTGTTCAGCTAGGGAACTTCAGCTTTTCAGTAGCTCAGGCTCCACTGGATTAAGTCAAAACAAACAAGGAAAAGCTGGAGCAGCCACCCTGGAAGCAGCATGACACACTTGGATGTTGTTCTCTGGAATTGTCATAAAGGTGGAGTTTCAAAGCAGCACATGTTGCTTTGAGAACAATATAGCCATGCAATACTGAAACATTACAGTGCAATGTTCTCTTCTTCCCAAAGCACAGCATGGGTTTAAAAAACCACATGGATATGTAATTGGGCTGGTTCAAGATCCATGTCCACTTGCAACAAAGTTCTGGCATTGCTTCAGCTTTTTGGAAGCGGCAGCAAACTTGGTGACTACCCTACGTAAAATAAAATGATTGGTTTTAAGGACTAAATACTGCAGATAACATTTTAATTATGGCAGATTATTATGGCAGTTATAAGAGTAGGACAGAGAATTTCTTAACACTTTTTCATGTGCCTGTGTCCCTGAGGCCTCATGAGGCCACATCTAGAGGACTGTGTCTGGTTCTGGGCTCCGCAACTATAGAAGACATGCTAGAACTGGAGCAAATTTCGCCATCAAGACAGACATGGGGCTGGAGGAGATGAGGAACAAGAGGAGGTCAAAGAAGATTAGTTTTGGGCAGCCTGGAGAAAAGCAGGCTAACAGGGCAGACTATTGGCTGTCTTTAGTTACCTGGAAGTTACAGAGAAGAGCGAGTCAGTCTCTCCTTGGAAGTGCACAGAAAAGTATAAAAGGTGATGGTTAAAAGTTGCAGCAACAGAGTGTCTGAGGATGATCAAACCCTGGAAAAGGTTGCCCAGGGAGGCTGTTTGATTTCCAACTTTGGAGGCACTCAGAGTTTTACTAGCCAAGGACATGATGTGATCTAACTGAAGTCTTCCTAGTTCTGGGAAAGGGCTAGGCCTACAACTCCTGAGGTTCTCTCCAGCATAAATTCTGTGATTCTAAAAAAACAAATGCCTTCTACATTTCTGATCACAGCCTGGACAAGATGGTATTTTTTTTTATATGCCTAAAACAGATATGAAGTTATGGCTACTTTCTACTGTGCATGTGCACGGCGCAGCTTCCATAGATAATCTATAATGGTTGAAAATGGGAATGTGCATGGGTTTTGTGTTTTATGGTGACAGAAACCCACAAACGTTTTCCACTTCTTTGAAGAGATGGAATTGGTTTTGTCTTTTGAAAGACGACTGAATATTTTGCATGACAGAAGTTGATGAATTGTATCTTCTTAGATTCTCTTCCTAGCAGGCACACTGTCAGACTTAGTCACTGCCAGAGGTGAACACAACAATGAGCAGGGAAATAGGAAGGCTCCCTCCCTGTTGAGCCAACATTGCTTTTCAGGCCTACTTGATTTTTGATGGTGAACCAGTATGCACAAAGCCAGAATTGAGTAATGCTGTAGTTGGATTTTGAAGCTAAGGCCGTTCAGGAAATGGAAAGTAACAAAGTTCTCAAGAGGTCTCTTGCCATTTGTTTTGTGGAAGTACTCATCTCTTCTGCTTAGGGGAAGTGGAGTGGGGAAGAAGCCTCTTTCATTATTATATGAAAAAAAAACATTGCTAGTTCTAGCCAAGCAAAAATACACATGGGGAACAGCCCAAAATTACTTCAAGCTCAAGTGCAAGTATCCATCATACTAAATATATCAAATTGCTGTAATGGCTCATTAATACACACACACACACACATATATTTTCAAGATTTCAAAATAACCGAAGCTTCCAGAATTTTTTAGTTTTAGTTGACTGAGTAACAAACCCAGCACAGACTGAAAAATACATAAAAAGAGGAAATTAAAAACATTACATGTATATATCCTACACTAAGTCTCTAGCATAGAAATAACCTTCCAATTTTAAAAACTGTTATGTTTCTATAAATGAAGGAAAAGTTAAATTGTAGTTGGTGAAGAACTGGTAGATTAAAAAAAAAACATTTAAAAATGGAGCTTTCCAAACCAGATCAAATTACAGAAGACTCCAGGTCTTTATCAGTTATGAAGATGTAACAAATATGCAGTTTTACTTCTTTAAGCATATTAAAACCAAGACAGAGTAAACTATCAAATTAGGACACAAGGTAATAGAATGGATTGGAAGACTTGGACTATGTAAGCTTTAGGTAAGTGTCAAAAGTCCCCTGTATTCTCTCCCTCACAACATGCCTCAGAAATGGTATCCAGGCTAATTGCGTACCGGGATAAAACTCTCCAATTCAGGGTTATTTCCTGTCTCCAAACACAAACCAAAACAGATCACAAGCTCACTTACCACATAGTTGAAGCAAGGAGCAGTACATCTCATTTCTATCACATTCAAATAGATTTTGAGTTAATTCTACTAACTGTTCCAATGCCTCCATCTTTAAAAAGAGAGAAGAACATAGTTATATCTCAGCCAAACTATTTTTCTATGTACGTGCACTTACACGCTGTGTGCATTCAGCTAAAATATTTCTGTTTAAGTATACACCAGCATTTACACAGAGCATTAAGTTCACCTCATCAGCCTGTCACACGTCCTTTCACAAACATAAAAATCAAGCAATGAAATACTTCCAAACCATTTTTCTTGGACTATAATGACAGTTACATAGAAGACAGCATACAAGCCACGTACCTGATTACTTGATATACACTTCTTTGCAAACCACTGCAACCTTCCAGAGTGGGCTCTCAAGCCAGGAGTCTGTAAAATATTTCCAAAAGAAGAAACGCATTACTTCACATAGAACGCTCTAAGGAAAAGTTAATAAAACTTCATAGTTTTGGGGTTGGTTTTTTTTGAAAGCTGAATGAGACTACAAGCTCACAAATAATTAAGTTAGGCCACATTTATAAGAGACTTAAAAATTGCAGTCCATTTATTGAAGACATTTTCTTTTTGTGTTGCACACTGCCAAGAGAGTTGATTTAAAATACACTTCAGATGAGCTGAAATGTTAAATAACTTCTAGCACCACAGTAATAGAGTATTATTCCTATTACCCACAGTAATCTTTCGTATTATTTATGGCAGAGAATTACACAAAATGCTTCCAAGCTGTCTTCACAATGAAATGTTTGTATTCAACACCACTGCAATGTCTTAGCAACTAGAAAACCGTGCCTCTCAGCCACATCATCACCAACTGGTACCCCTTCTCTGCTAACATTAGCCATTTTCTTACAACTAGTAACACCTAATATCAATTGTGCTTTTAGATACTGGCTTCTCTTGCTACTGCTCATTAAGAAAAGCAAGAATTTATAGAGCAGTAACTGTCACAGCTGCAATGTGCTGCCATGCAGGTGCCAGGTATACTACTGTAAGGCAATTATCCCATGCAAAAAAAAACAGAGCAAAGGCTTACTAAAGATTTGTACATGAAGGAATTGATGTATAATAGTCAATATATGTCCTAGTTATTTCTGTTACTAATTTTCTCAGGTTTGAGGAGCTTTTGCTTATTCATTCCTCTCATTTTGAGCAGAATACAATCTCAAAAAGGTTTCAATCATTGGAAGCTCCTCCTGGTACAGGCTACCACATTGTCCCATCTCAGTACCACCGACCATAATCAAAATATTAGTTCCTCCACTTAAATAAACTCTTGAACACAGGAAAATTCACAGTCCTTAAAGAAACATGTTACAGACATGCCAGCATTTATGTCCAGCATATCTAAATATATGATACAAAGAAACCGTGTGCAAAGCATCCATCATTTTCACCTCTTATCCTTCCCTCTCACAAAGTACTTAGATTTATCTTATACTCTCTTGTTTTAGCACAAGGATCATTTACAGAGAGTATTCTGCTTTCATTTCAGGTGTCCAGACTCACACTAACACAGCTCAAAGTGATTCCAAGGAAATGTCTGTTCATCCCTACAGAGAAACGTGTGTTTTGACTCATGAAGGCTTTTAGCTGTTAATATTTTAAGAAATCTCTGCTGTTTAAACACGAAGTGCAACTTCCAAAATTTGAACACCACTAAGAGGCAGTTCGAACAAGAAGCTGTAAGAAATACTAAGTCTCAGTTCCAAAACAGTGGAAACAATTACCATTGAAAAAGTCAATTTACCTTCTGTCTTTTTAACATAGATAATTTCCTTTTCCCATATTTCTAAGCGCAAAATTATTACCATTACATCTTTCTGAAATAATTTAGCATAAACCAGAAACCATCATGCAAAACTTCAGTCAAAACCATTAGAATCTGCTAAATAGATAGGAAACAGTGTTCTGCAGAGTAAACATTAGGCCATATAATCCTACCAATCATCCAAGCCATTTTATTCAATTGTAAGGTCTTAAAAAAAAATAGGACATTAACCCCACAGTTCTTCAAGATGGGGCATCTTCTCTCTGTATTTAACTGCACTATAAAAATAGTCTCAGACCAAGAGGTTACAGAAAAACAGTGGCTTTCTCAGGTATTCAGAAGTGGTATATATAAACAGTTTTGCTTTCCAGGTACTTGCTTTTTTTCCATTTTTTTCCCCCACATTTATGATTATAGATACTGTTCAGTGCTTCTTTAAGAGCTACTAAGCAGTTTCACATAAAATATGCTGAAAACTAAGTCAAGAATTAACATCTTATACAACAGGCTCTTGAAAATGAAAAAGAAAATAGTATGTTGCCTGCATTTGTAGCTAATCCTCCTTAGGACATGGTAAAATTCAAATGCTGAATTCACTTACAACTTCCAATATCATTGCTGATCCGAATGCCAATGAACTCAAAGCTACAAACTTTTTATAGTAAATCCTTTCCTGTTCAGAAATGATTGATGTGGCTGTCACTACAAGGACAGCTGAGTTATACAACAGATATCCTTGTGTTTCATTTTGAAATTGAGAAGTGTTTTCACATACTGCAGGTCTCAATCATCAAAAGAACATCTAGGTCAGATTAACTAAATCTCCAGGGCTTGCCTGATAGTCCATATTTGTAGCTTATCCCTTACCATCTTAGGGCATTTTAAACATTGCATTTAGCAGGGAGCAGACTTTCCACAATGCAGCAGACTAAAATACAGCATAAAAGAAAAAAGCAAGTTATAAAAAAATTAAGTAAAAATCTCTTACTCTCATTACTCATCCAAATCCCCATTTACAGTTTTGCTCTTGCTTGTTCCAATGGAGAAAAAAAGAAAAATTAAAACCCTATTATTCTTAGTGGGTTTGGGTTGGTTTTTTTTTAAGCTATTCACTCCTTCAAAGAATCAAACAACTATTTAGAGCCTCAAGCAATTCATACATTATATAAACTAAACATGGAGGTTTTATAGCTTTTACATTCTCTTGGAATGCAACACAGTTGTGCTATACCAAACCAAAGGTCCATCTAGCTTCTTCATTCTCTCCCTAACAGCACCTATAGGGGAATATAGAATGACATAAAACCCAGCAACACTTCCCCCTTAGTGCTCTTTCACTTTCCAACTAGAAGGTCAGGGTGTCACACTGTTTATAGAAAGTGATTTCTCTTCTGTGAACTTTTCTGGTTGCCCTTGGAATCCCATAAGATTTACCATTGCTAAGATCCTTTGGCAAAAGGCTGCATCAACTACCTTACACAGAAAACAACCACTACCCCTTTTTGTTTGTTTTCAGCCTAGCTTCTACTAGTTTCTACTTGTATTAGAAGGCAATGCACAATTGATTTTTCTTTATCCTTTCTATTTCATATTAATTTCGTGAGTGGTATAATTCCCTGTGGTATATAATAATTCCCCATTTCACTGTTTCTTTTCTAGAATACGCAGAACTCACCTACTTAGCTATATCTCCGATAGAAACCATCCCATACTTTTGATCCCATTTGTCGCTACCTTCCTGAGGCTCAACTTAGGACCCTACAGTAGCTTACTGATTCTATACATTCACATACAGAAAGGAAAACTAACCAGAAGGGGCAAAAATATGCTGCATCTTTAGAACAACTCTTGCCAAGCAGTACTCAAAAAATCACACGAATGCAACAATCCTAACATACTGAATACATTTGGTTTGTTTGCCTCCTTCCTAGAACCAGTCACTTCAGACAGGTGATTTCTGTACTAACATTTTTATTTGAGCTAATTTCTACCTATTACAGCTGAAAGAAAACAGATTGCTTGGGAAAAGAGTGACCTACCAGAGAAGAATCTATTTGATGTTTTCCCAGATTTTTAGATAATTATGGAAATTCAAGTTTGGTTTAGTGTTCTGTGACTGTTAAGCTAACAGACCAGCACTATTTTTTTACTTGCAAAAAAAGCTTTACAGAAGACATATGGAAAATATTTCTTTCTCTCTACTTGCCTAAAGCAACCTTTTTCTCTTTAACCAGAAAACTTGCAGAGAAAACCCACAAAACCCAACAGACCAGAAACCCTGTGGTATTGTTAAAAAAGAGGACTTTCAGAAAACTAAGAGTTTCCAGTATGCCCCTTTTGCTATAGCTGGCTTACAATGCACAATTATTTAAAAGCCAGCAGAATGGCTGGCTTTTCATTTGGCATATACGTAACATGAGATGGATGACTTTTGTTTTAACCTCCCAACACTGCATTTCGACAAACTACTACCGTGCACTGCTTGGGTATCCTGGACAGCTAATTCTAGCCTTTCACAGTGAAACTTCACTGTGAACAACACACCAATTTTAACCAGTCAAGTTTAACTCTGGCCTCCTTAGGTGTTTTATGTTTTCTTCTAAATCTTTACATTTTCTTCCTAAAGTTCACTCTTTATTTAGGGAAACATTTATTTAGGGAATTCTAAGTTCCACTTAGAATCACCAATCCAAACACGTTCAAAACAAAAAGTTCAATTTTATAAACACCATCCATGCTGCACTGTCTGATGGTATTTTTTTGGATGGGTAGAACCATTCATTCCCCTCTCTGCAGCTGAAAAAGCCAGTAATAATAAGAGACAGCTAATGCTGCTGAAGGAAGAAGAATGTTTCATGATGAGTTACATCAACAGCCATAACAGACTTATGTTACCAGTACCAGAACCAGTTACTGAGATTTAGATGCCAAAGCAATGTCTTGCAAGAAAATGCTTTACTTCTCCAAACAGACAGCCTTGAACAGACAGCTATAAGAACTGATGTATGTCATTTCTAACAGCGCGCTCTAACATAAGCATCAGAGAAAACAGAACATTTGATGGAAAGTTCTTAATTTAAAGACAGACTTTTCCCTGATTCCACAAAAATGTCTATGAAATTCTCACAAATTCTATGCAGCTTCAATGAAGCCTGGGATAGTTCTGCCTGGCAGCTTACTTGAACAAAGTTTTTTACGGAATAAACACTGTATGCTATGCTTTAATCTTCCCCTATGCTAAAACTCTTGGCAGAAGTCCTCACTTCTACTAAACAGCAGGTGTACTAATTCAAAAATTAGAAGAAAATACGCAGACATCAAGTTTCTGTACCTTATGTAGTCATCTAAGTATAGTTGATAGATGAGATGGTTAAAATTATCTTACACTTGTTATACTTTTACCTCTTATTAAATACTCCACCTTCAAATGGCAATGTATTAATTTCAAAAAAATCAAATACTGACTAAAAGATATATTTTAACATTTTTTAAATAATCTTACATTGGTTTTGCTATATACGAAGCAAGTATACCACTTTGCTCTATTTCTTACACTGTAATCTTCATAGCATAATGTAAGCGAAGCATCACAGTGGGATATATAGAAAATACAGAAGGACCATTTTGATTACTGGCTCTGAATGTGCCAACTTTTACGCAATAGTCCAGAAGTTTGTAAAAGATGCAGCTTTAAAGACTAAGTGATCTAAAATTAATCTGTGCATCAAAAAGCCTATTTTCTGGTGCAATCGTATCATCTATCTGAGCAACCTGGTCTATTGGAAGGTGTCCCTGCCCATGGCAGGGGGTTGGAACTACATGGTCTTTAAGGTCCCTTCCCAATTCAAACCCTTCACCCAGCAGTAGTTTACAATTTGGGCAGCTACAGACTTGTTTGTTCCAGCAAACACAAGCAAAGGTGTTGTGAAAAGGGATAAGGAGGCTTCTTTCTGTTCCTTATTTGATCCTACAACTATTAATGACCACTTGAAAGTGAAGGTTGACTACAAACCCTATTAAATCTTGAAATCTCACGTCAACATGACACTTCTGTTGAAGAAAGGAGCTGGAAAAAAAGACAAAGATTGAAATTCAAAGGAACATTTTTGTCTGGAATGGTCTATGAAATACAGGAGATAAATGTGAAAGGGTTAATCAGTGTGCTACAGCCACAACTGATAAAACAGCTCTACAATCAGCAGAACTAATTAAGCTAGTTTTCCATATGGAGCTCCACAACTAAAGCTTTTTTTGTTTGGAATATCAGTAGTGGCTGTACCTTGCATGAACTCCAGGATCTGCCTATCATAAACTGTGCTCACATCACAGTCTTTCAGGAGGTAAGGTAATTGGTAGGAATTACTCCCTTAGTAGTATGGAATGTATAAGTATTTAACTTTTGTGAATTTTCTAATTATGTCAGATTTAACTGAAATTGGACATTGTATTCAAAATTATTAAAAAGCACTGGCTGACAGGTATATTCTCATGCTCAGTGTGAGTTTGTTTGCCTTACTCCCACAGGAAACCAGGCTTCAAACTGTTCCCAAACTACAGAGCAACAGAGCTGCTTGGGGAGAGTCTGCATAGCCTGGCAGGTGCTAGTGAGCTCCCTTGAGCCCTGTGAGTTTCATCCTGGTATGAGTGAGGTGCTACCTGCAGTTCATTGTAGCATCCTGCCTTTTGGTCTTGCTCTGGAGTGGCTGAAAGCACTTAGTTTCTCTTTTCTTCCTCCCTTATTTTCTTTTTTTAATGGCTAGGTGAATACATATAGTACATTCATAGCACTATCCTGCAGTAAGTAACTTAAGGTGCCAAGAAAACATGCTCCATTGTAACCAGAATTATCAGTATCCATGACCTCTACCAAACCCTGCATGTGGAGGGGAATGCATAGTAGGGTGTAAGTTATTGTTCCTAACACAACCCCACAGGCTGTTAGCATTCTGGTGCAATTTGACAATTTCCAATTTTGTCTGCTGGAAGAGCTTGTTGAGGTGCTTTCTGTTTTTGTGAAGATCCCAGGGAATGGCAGCTGTACAATGTCACTTGTCACATTTAAGAATAATGAAATGTTGGCAGAAGTGCTGCAGTGGCAGAGATAGAGCAGCCAGCTGCATTGTGACTGTTCCTGTCTGGAAAGGCCATTCCAGTCTGCAACCTGCTTCTCTGTCCGTAAAAGCTACTATTGTAAAAGCAGCCAAGTCCTTTCGAAGTGCAAACTGATTCTCTTACAGTGCGGTGCATATATTCTGTCCTACAAAGGTGGCTGCTGTTGACATGTCATGGGAGGTGGGGGAGAATGAAAAAGTTGGTTTGGGTTCGGTATTTTTTTTGTTTTTTGTTTTTTTTTTTTTTGTTGCTGTGGTTTTTTGGGGGGTAGTTGTTGGTTTGGTTTGGCTGGGGTTTTTTTTTGGTTTTTGGGTGTTTTGTTTTGTTTTTTTTTGTATGTTTTTTTTTTTTTTGTTTTGTTTTGTTTATTGCAAAAAGTCTTAAGATTTGGA
>JANHGB010023579.1:0-12939 GCA_026283785.1 Coracopsis vasa
CCAGGTTGGACACAGGGGCTTGGAGCAAGCTGCTCTAGTGGAAGGTGTCCCTGCCCGTGGCAGGGGTTGGAGCTCGATGAGCTTTAAGGACCTTTCATCACAAACCAGGCTGGGAATCTAGGATTCTATGAAAAGTGCCAATAGGAAGGCCCCTGGGGCACCACCTCCTCCTCATCAGATTTGATATGTACATAAAACAGATCTACATAACAAATCCATGTCGATAGGATTCATGATCATTGTTGATACGATCATCATTGACCACGAGTCCTTATATGCAGAGATGAGGTACTGACACCACAGCAGCAGTTTGGCTCCCTAATTTTCTTAAGGCTTCTAATGATCTTTAACAGAACCCCCATCTGAGCTCACTGCCATTCCCTTTCTTCTTTTAATCCTGGTTATGGTTTACAGCTACGTATGTGCCTCTGGCCAAAGCGAGGGCTAATTAGCCACAAGCCCCTCTTTATCATTTATCATCAGCTAAAGTATGTTGCAACAGAGAATAAATTTGATATATTTTTTGTCCAAGGAGGATCTTCGACTCCTGCCAACAGCATTAACAATCTGTAAAGTAATGAGGTGCTGTTGATGGCCTCAGACAGGTCTAGACAAAACCATAATTGCCTTCTGTGCTGTTATAGTTCATTAAGGCAGACGTGGTGTACACCAAATCTCTCCATCACAGAGCATGCCTCGGTCCCAAATATTAACAACGTAAGACAGAACAGACCCCTGACCTCTCCTGATGTCCCGCAGATGGAGCCGGAGCCTTTAATGGGGCAGCTTCACATCTCCCTCTGAGCAATCACTGCAGCAAACCAGAGCTATTATCCCCCACTCCCAGTCCAGGTTTTATCTGTGCTGCTGCAAGTCTGGGCTGTGTGAAAAGCCCTTGACAAGAGGCTGCTGGATGGGCTGTGTATGGTTATTCAGCACACTGCAGAGCGTGACACACACCCAGGTCAAGCCATCTGCAACCAGCAGAACCCCCCCAGCCCCAGGGGCAGCCCTGGTATGGGCCAGTGCCCATTAACACCAGTTCCTTCTGGAGGGAGGCTTGTGGCAATCACCAAGCAGAAGGGCCTGGAGGTCCCACAGAGCTCAATAGTGGGTTCCTATCTCTGAGTTGCTCCCTGCTGGCTTTGGGTTTCATTGATGCAATCTTTAACCCCAGGATCTGCCCCTCTGTAATTTAAGGTGCCACAACCCATAGTGCCACCCCACCAGGCACAGTCACATTCCCAGCGGGAGCTGAGCTGGATCTGCAGCTCCCAGCATCATCGACCATAGAGCACAATGGGAACTGGAACATCAGTAAGGGCCACTGGTCCTGCCCAAAACTTGGGAATAGGATGCTCAGGGCAAGGGATTAAGATACATTCCATGGGCCAGTTCTCCTCTGTCCTTTCTCATGCAAAACATCTGGTGGCTTCACTGGAGGCTTTTGCTGTAGAAGGTTCCTTTGTTACAGGATCCCACATGGAGCTGGCAGAGCAGCAGGAGCAGCTCTAAGCAAGCAGGGCAGTTGTGCATCATAACCTGCCAGCTTTCCACCAGAACACAGTTGCATCCTCTTGTTTCTGGAAACAAACTCTCTAAAACCTCCCAAATTCTTGCAATAATTACTTTTTCCTCTATGCAGATTGTCAGAAACTGTGAGAAGTGAAGGCAAAGCCGCACGCTTCCACCCCATTAACCCAGCCCACGGCTTCAATCAGGAGGAGTCTGCCTGATGAAACCTGTTTACACGTGTGCCATCATTCAGGAGCCCTGTTCGTTAGGCGAGAAGCGTTAATGACCATCCCCATGTCAGAAACCTTAATCAAAGATGGGTGGGCAAGTGACGGGTTCCCCCAGCTCTGCTCCAAGCCGCAGCTCTCAGCATCCCCCGGCAGCATGGAAAAGCTGCCAAGGCCGAAGCCACACTTATTTGGGGAAAGGCAAAACAAGAGGGATAATAAAGATGAGCAAAATGTGTTAAAGGAGAAGTCTGGGTGGTTCCATTTACAAGAACAAAGCTTTCAAGGCAGTAACCGTGACTCAGAGCTGGGCAGCTCTACCCTGCAAGCAGCCAGAGGTGCTTTAGTCTCTACTTCATAGAATGGTTTGGGTTGGAAGGGATCTTAAAGCTCATCCAGCTCCAACCCCCTGCCATGGGACACCTTCCACTAGAGCAGCTTGCTCAAACCTCAGTTGCCTCAAGAGGGTTTAAACTGGCTGCCCCCAGTGATGCTCTGCAGCACCCATCTCTGCCCACAACCTGCTTAATCCCTTACAGAAACCCCCAAACCCACCCCAAAGCAAACCCCAGAATGAAGACGCTCCAGAGGCTGGGGAAGGAATCTGTGTCTGAGCCCACTCTCAGCCGCAGGTGCAGGGTGCTCCAAGGGGCTGAACAGGGCTCTGGTTGGAGGGACAAAAGCTTCCCACTAATAAGCATAATAAATGACTTCCATAGCCTCTATGGCTGGAGTCCTATGCAAATTCATCCGAGCGCTCCACCTTTATCTCTGCGCTCTAATTAGGCTTCCCAGCACCCAGAGCGGGGTGGAGCTGATGCAGGGCCATTCGTTATTCCTTAATGATGTTCTTTCCCCCTTCCCGGTACCAGCCACCAGGGATGCCTGTGCACAGCCCTAAAGGGCATCTCGCTCTGTTCAACGCATCCCTTGATCTTTCCTGTTTCAGGGAAAAGCCTGGGATCAGTGTTGCAGGTGGGAATCATCCTCACCACGCTGCATCTCCTCAACCAGTGGTTTCATCTCTCTGGGAGCTGTAGCCCTTCCAGGCTCTTTTGCAGCTCTTCCAGCAAAGGAGCCTCTCAAGATGGCAAAAACATGGGAAAACCCAGTCTTCAGGAGACAAAATGCCCAGACTGTGATTCTTTCCCATCAGCATTCCTTCATGGAAAGGTTTCCTACGATACAGCTGGAATTAAAACCCCACCATCATTCCCCTGATGGTTTAACATCCCCTATCTCCCACGTCAGTGTGGTCCCAGCAGCCGGGGGATGCTGGTGGGTTCTTCCCAGCCTCACCCTCCCCAGTTTGGATGAATTTAACACATTGACATCACCTCCTTGTACCTCATGAGAGCCTCACGTGTTTCCTCCCTCCTCAGCACTCACCACCCGACGCTTCCCAGCTCCAGAAGTAAGCCATAAAACCATAACCGCATCATTGGACAAGGAAACCTCCATTACACAATCCCTGCAGAGCACAGCCAGGACACAGGGGCATGGGTGAGGAGGGATTTGGGGTGCAAAGGGGTGAAGAGACAAAGCAGCGGCCATGCCCCCATCCCAGCCCATGGGTACCCACTGCCCATGGAGGTGCTGGTCCTCCCCCAGCAAAGAAACACAGCAGCGCTGCCAGGGGGAAAAGAGGCATAAATGATGCATGTGCAAAGGCTCAGTAATTAACTTCACCCGTGATGGGTCTGGGAAAGTTGCACCTCAGCCTCGCCTGATGAGCTGCTAATTAAAGGCTGATTTTGTTACGGGAAGCCCTTTGTGGAGGATGTTTCACACAATCCAGCCGGAATTTTATGACCTGTGGGCTCGGCGGTGAGCGAAGCTCCGATGCCAGTTGTGCAATGCTCATTAGGCGTTAATGCCGTGCGCTGTGTTCCAGCCCTGCCTCTGAAAGAGACTCATCATTGTCCTGATCATTGCTCACCCCAAATTCCTCATGGAAGCAGCCCACAGGAGCCACCGCCGCCGGCTGGGACCAAACTTCACCTGAGCAAACACCGGGAAATGTCTTTATTCCTTATATATTCCAAACATTATATATATTGTATATATATAATATATATTATATATATTTCAAATATTCCTATATTTGTGCTCTCTGGAAGCATTCAAATACAGGTTGGACACAGGGGCTTGGAGCAAGCTGCTCCAGTGGAAGGTGTCCCTGCCCGTGGCAGGGATTGGAACTGGATGAGCTTCAAGGTCCTTTCCAACCCTGTCTAATCTATGGTTCTGTGATCCCAAGGAGCACCTATCTCCTCCCCTTTGATAAAGGGGTAGCTGACCAAGGGGCTCTTTGGTTTTCCCTGTATATGTTTCAGCACGTATTTCTCCTCACCCCCAATGTGTTTTAGAAACCTGCTCCCTTTTCTCCTCCCTGAATGGGGCTGATCTCTGATACCTTTCCACTGGAAATGTTCTGCCTTGATGGAGGGAAAGCAGTTTGGATTTTTGCTGATTTACCTGCGTAGTACATACATCGAGGTCTTTAATCTGTCTACCTGGAGCAGGTCCCTAGTAATAAACCTTTGGTTGAGGAAGTGGGTGAGGATGAAGCATCCTTTTAATGCAGCTTTAGAACTAATGGTTTGAAATGGTGATGAAAAGATGCCTGACTTGTACTGTGAGCAGAAGGATAAAGATTAGCACTGGCTGGCACTGGCCTAACATTACCACAGTGGATAGGCTTTCAAAAAGTGGATTGGTCTCCAAGATGATTTGAATACATAAAAGCACAGGAAGGACTGAAAGCAAGTTTTTACTGCTTGAGGGTTTTGCTGGTTCCAGCGTTCTGTTAATGCTGTCAGGTCACTTATTGTTGTGTGGGTTTTATTTCCCTGGTTTTCTCTGATTTCTTTCTTTCTGTGAACACTGGGGAAAAAATTATGCTGCTTTTGTGAATAGCATGATTGATGTTTCAGCTGAGCTGGGTTTTGCCTGCTGGCATTCTCCATCCCACGTGGAAGATCATTTGTAACGTTTGTGTGTGCTGCATTAGAGCTAATTCTTCCCAATCTCTTCTTTTCTCTCTTTCCAGGGGATCTACAAGTATCTTGAGAGGTGTTTCTCAGACTTTAAGCAGAGAGGCTTTGTTGTTGGATATGACACACGAGGTCAGGTGACCAGCAACTGCAGCAGTAAGAAGTATGAGTATTGATTACATTTGCAAGACTAGACATTAAATTGTGCCTTTAAATGCATTCTGTTCCATCAGAGTATTTGTGTCATCAGTTACACACACTTTCCCCTCCCTTAGTCCATTTAAGTAGTAAGGAAGAGATGCATGGACTAAAGCCTTTATAATACACCTTGTCAGCAAATGTGGAATATAAACTAGTCCCTTCACCACAGAATTCACAATCTAAATGCCCAAGACCATTAAGCAGGCATTAAGAAGTTGATATGCCTGGAGAGAAATTTGAATGTGAAGGTGGATTCTAAGATTCAGAGTACTAACATCTAGCTTGAAATCACTAAATGTGAGTACACTATTGATAACGTTTAGCATCTGATTTAAGCTTGCTTGGGGAAGGATAATTCTACCTCCAACCAACCATAACCTGGTGTTTTGGTACTTATTTACTTATTTTAGTCTGTGATCCCAGTTCCATATTGGGAATATTTTACCTGGAATGCTTAAAATGTAAACTTCCAGTGATGCCAAATTGTGCCCTTTGCAAGTAAAGGGGAGAGAGGATATATAAAAGAGCTGTTTTCTGAATTCTCTAAGGAATCCTAATCCCATTGCAACTCCAACACGTGTTTTGCTCCCTGAATGACATTTCTCCCCAAAACTCAACCCATTAGCTAACTAATTGTTGTAGTTAATGTAGTTACTGTGTTTAATTGTTGTAACCAATGTAGTTTGGGGTATTTAATGCTTGTCAACATTTAATATTGCAGGGATGGAGTGCAGTAGAGCACAGAATCTAGTACCTGTCTTAGGGCTTCTCCACCCCCCGAGCTCTGCCTCTTCACCCTGCTCTTCAGAATGTGTGGCATGTCAGCAACCAGGCTTTGGCAGAACGTTTTTTTTCCTCTGTTACACTGTGTTTGCAAGGTTATTACCAAAATCATCTGGGTTATGCACAGCTTAAAAACATGGAAGTGTAAGGAAAATGTTCCTTTTCAGCCACGCAGAGCTTGGAATTCAGATCTTATGGCAGCGCGGTTGTATTCCATATTTCAAGAATCAATCTGTTCTCAACTGTGTTTCTTTTGTCCCCTTGGGATGACACAGAGTTCCAGTAGTGCTGAAATCAAAGTGCACCTCCCCACAAGGGGGTTTCCAGTTGGCTCAATGTGCTTATCCAGCACTAGGTGAGCAGCAGTGCTCCTTTCTTTGCATCAGCTCCAGTGCTGATGGAGATGTCACTGTCTGACTGTATCCTGTAATTAAGTTGATATAAACCATTGTGCTACAAGGGCAAAATGTTATAACTGCAACTACAACCTGAGCTCTCAAACTCTTTGAAGTATATTCAGGTGATATCTGATAGGTGCCACAGTGAAATTCTGAGTAACTGAAACTTAGGCTGCACTATACTTGTGTATACAGACAAGCATTAATACTTGCTTCCTTATCTCCCGTGACAAGTGAGCAAAGCAAACTTACACTGTTTAATCCCTCACCTGTTTTGATTCTGAGACTTCCTGTTAACTGCTGAGCTGTGTGTACCTGACTTGAACAGAACAGTTTTATATGAGTTACCTGGAAGAGAACTGATTTCCCTGCTTCTTCAGAGGAAAAGCTAATTATAAAGGCAGCTTAAACCTAGAGTTGCTGTTACTGTTTCTGACCTTTTCTAGAGTAAAAGTGTGCTGGTTTGCAGAAGTATATTTAGGAAGAGATCTCTTCATGGATATTGTCTGAAGCTGCTGAGCAAGGCTGGCAAACCAGCTTTGCCGGGTGGGATGCTGAATCCTTTCCCACACCTGCTGTTGCAGACATCTGGCACTTCAGACTTTCTGGTAGATTGGTTCTGTCCTTGAATGAAGGACAGGAGTCACACCAAGAGGTTTTGATATCACTGCTTTATTTATGTGGTTGACTGAAGTGGTTTGTGCTGTTCAAACAATGGCTAAAAGCACTGACTTGGATTCTACAACCTGAAAACTGCATTACATCGACTCTACAAGCTGTAGGGTTGGTGTAACTACTCTTAATGTAAGTCAGAAAACAACAGGGGGATTTAACAAACAAGTGAAATGAAGGTTACACAAATGCCATATGGCTGCTGGAGTGTTGTGGAGAGTTGGGTTGACTGAATGCTTTCTTCTTTCTGTTGATAGACTTGCAAAGCTCACTGCTGCAGTCCTGCTGGCCAAAGATGTACCTGTGTACTTCTTCTCCACCTATGTCCCTACTCCGTTTGTGGTAAGTCATCTTCTTTGTTCTATTGTTGAACCATGCAGGTGAGGGAGTCCTTGAATGTTCACTAAAACTGCAAACTAGTGATTTTTATCAAATCCCATTATTTAAACAGAAAATAGAGGCTGCTTGGTACAAAATCACCCAATGGTTGAGGCTGGAGGTCATCTAGTCCAGGCTCCCTGCTCCAGCAGGGTCACCCAGAGCACATTGCTCAGGATTGTGTCCAGGCAGCTCCTGAATATCTCCAGGGAAGGATACTCCACAACCTCTCTGATCAACCTATTCAGTGCTCAGTCACCCTCACAGTGAAGAAGTTCTTCCTCGTGTTCAGGGAGAACTTCCTGTGGTTTAGTTTAAGCCTGTCACCTCTCATCCCGTTGCTGCCACCACTGAGAAGAGTCTGGCCCCATCCTCTTGACACCATCCCTTCAGGTACTTGTACACATTGACCAGATCCCCCTGAGCCTTCTGTTCTCCAGCCGGAACAGGCCCAGCTCCTGCAGCCTTTCCTCATAGGAGAGATGCTCCAGACCTTTCATCGTTCTCACAGCCTTTTGCAGGACTTGCTCCAGGTCTCTCATACTGGAGAGCCCAGGCCTGGACACAGTCATCAAGGGGAGGCCTCACCAGGGCTGAGCAGAGGGAGGATCAACTCCCTCCACCTGCCAGCAATGCTCTTCCTGATGCAGTCTGGGACACTGCTGGCCACCTTGGTCCCAAGGTCCCATTGCTGGCTCATGGGCAACCTGGTGTCCATGAGGTCCCAGGCCCTTCTCAGCAGGTCAAGCCCCAGCTTCTGCTGGTGCCAGGGTTTATTTCTCCCCAAGGTTAGGACCATGCACTTCATTGAATTTCTCTGCCTGTCTAGATCCTTCTGAGGGAGGCTGTAACAAGAGTGGTGCTGACTTCTCCTGCATGCACATAGTCAATAGAATCACATTTTGCCCTGTTTTCTATTCTGCAAGCTGTCCTGGTGTGTTGTGGATCTTGTTTTGGGGGGAGGGCTGAAAGAACTGGGTGCTCTTTAGCAGAAAGTACCTGTCACTTGTTTTTCCACAAGCCCTTTGGTGAATTCCTTCTTTCTCTTTCAACCTGTTTTCTCTTCAATACTGGTGTAATCTGAGTGTAGGCTTTTAGTTGGTCAGTTAACAATTGTGTTTATGTAGTTAGTAAATGGAATAATGTTCCTATGCAACAACTCTCTCTATTAACTACAGGAAAGAAAATGATGAGCATTCATGTATACAGTTTCAAATCAACTGGTGAAATGTTAAGAGCCACTTCTCCTGTAGCATCCTATTGTGTAACTCTCCTAATACTATAATGATATTGTGCCATTATAGCTGCAGAATTCTCGACTAAATCAATGTTTCTGGGTTTCCTTTGTAGCCCTATGCTGTTCAGCAGCTCAATGCTGTGGCTGGCGTGATGATCACAGCATCCCACAACCGGAAGGAGGACAACGGGTACAAGGTAAGGCTTGCAGTCTGTAGCATGTCACAGCCAGCTGCTCTCCCATGTCACCTGCTTTGGGCATTTGGCTTAGCACAGAATCATGGACTGGTTTGAGTTGGACCTTAAAGCTCCTCCAGTTCCAGCCCCCTGCCATGGGCAGGGACACCTTCCACTAGAGCAACTTGCTCCAAGCCCCTGTGTCCAACCTGGCCTTGAACACTGCCAGGGATGGGGCAGCCACAGCTTCTCTGGGCACCCTGTGCCAGCACCTCAGCACTCTCACAGGGAAGAGGCTTTCTTTGGAGCACATGTGTGTATAGGTTAGAAGGAGAAATGATTTCAAGTATTTCATCTGTCTTTAACTTGAGTTACACATGCTTTCTTCTGCACCTGGAACACACTGCTTGTGTTTCTTGAGCACAAGTCTGTTGTGACATTCCATAGAGTCAAATCAGCAGCTGAAGGAATGCTTAATTATATGTTCACTTCTTAGACTTAAACATGAGTTTAAAACTAAGCTAGAACATAGGTGGATTAATGCACACAGTAGGTGACTGTGCTGAAGATGGTGACTCTTTAAGACTGTGCTGCTCCCTCTAAGGTTGTTTTTCTGGGCATTGAGAGAAAGGTGGGTGCCTTCATTTTGAAAGCTTGGAGCACTGTAACCATCCATAGTAGTAAAAGCTGCTTATTTAGTGTTGTAATAGTATTTTTGTTCCAAACTTTGTATGAATCTGAACTAAACTCTAAACTTTATCTAAACTTAGCCTTCTAAAAGCTTAATAACAAGTCAGTGAATAATGGCAATGATAGGAAACCCAGCCTTCCTCTGCACACAGATAACCTTGGATGTGCTTGTACTGCATTTATCCTCTTTGGAGCAAGTTGTGAAGTGCTTCACCAGCCTTTACTTTGCTTATCTATAGCAGTGAAGAAGAAAATGAGACACATTGGTTTTCCAGGTGCTTCATTTATCAAGAAGCTCTTGTTTGTGTCCCTGATACAAAGCACTTTTGTCAGTATATTGGGTTTTATCCTAGTCTTCCATGAGAATTGTTTTATCTGTCACTATTTCCTCTATGAATTCAGCAGCTTCTAAAGGCTTTGGATGTCTTTGAAACTATGGCTTGGTCATGTTTGGTTAAAGACACTGAGTACCTGTGGGTTTTGTGACAGCAAAGAGAGGCAGATTGATCTACTCTGTGAACTCAACCATGCTATTGGCAACCAACTGTGGGAAAACTGGCATGTAAATCATTCTTTAACAAAGGCTTTTCATAGTTCAGGGTTTCACAGTGTTTCCAGTTGTTCAGTTACAGAAAACCATGTACCTTGGCACACTCCTTATCTGCTTGGCTTTGATTTCCAACCCAAGTTGTGTCCCTTTACAAAAGGAATGCCAGACGATGAGGAAGGTAATGGATTATTTCTGTTCAGTTTGCACAACACTCTGCACTCTAAGTGCCCAGTTTTGGTTTCTCACGTCCTCATGATTTCAGTCATAATAGATGAATACCAGCTTTTGGGAAACCAGGTTGTGTTGTTGCACAACTGGAATGCTGAACTGTGATTCCACATGACTTTGGAGAATCAAGCCAGTCTGATGTTATCCTTTCCTGTCTGACTTCAAGGAGCAGGAAGTAGGCAGAATCCTGTGGCTAAAAGGATTTATCAAGTTAATCTTTGTAAATAAACTGTCTTGTTTTAAACTTACACCAGGTTTACTGGGAAAATGGAGCACAGATCACCTCTCCTCATGATAAGGAAATCATCAAGTGTATAGAAGAGTGTGTTGAACCATGGAATGGCTCTTGGAATGAGAATCTAGTGGATACCAGTCCCCTTAGACAGGATCCTCTGAAGAAAATCTGTGACTGTTACATGGAGGACCTGAAAAAGATCTGTTATTACAGGTACTGGATAAAGCAAAATGTACTTAAATGATGGTTTTAAGGGAGCTTTGGGTTACATGTGGAAAACTGACTTCAATAATAAAGCATGCAGTGCTGCCATACAGAAACATTGTTCACTTGGGTATAGGGATTGGGCTGTCTTCCCAAATTGTAATAGTTTCAGACCTGCTTGTAGTGACTTTTATTGTCCCAAACCAGTGACTTGATGTGTCTTTATGGTTCACAGAAGCTGGGTGCTCCACTGCCACAGACATCACTGTCTGCTTGAGGCCATTGCTCTGTGCAATGTGGGCAGTGATCCCTGGTCATCTCCCCATTCTGTCTTACCACATCCCTCCTCTGATGTGGCATTAAATTAAGTGGTCACCAACATTAGGCCTAAACCATACTTGCTAATAAAGAACCCTACTTTTGGGCACTATGCTGCAGTAATGCACCCTGATGTGAACCATTTGATGCAAATGAATGTGCTCAAAGAGAAATACAGACTAAAAGTGAGGTTGTGACAGAAAATTCTTTGCCTCAGGTTTCCCCCAGCACAATATCAGGTATCTGATACTTAGAAAACTCATCTAATAACTGAGTGGTGCAGGAATAGGAACAGCTTGAGGTGGGTGCCTCCCGGAGGGACCCAGAACAAAAGTTCATCCATCATTGGGTTCTTTCCTTGTCTCCAGATGGGCCATAAATGTCATCTTACCTCTGGTAACTCCTTTACCTTCCAGTTTGCACTGGATTTAAGGCCTTTACATAAATAAGCACAGGTTGTAAATTCAGTTCAGCTTTAGGTGGGAGTTATCTGCTTCTAGCCTAAGGCTCCAGCAGCTTCAGCTTCCGATTACTACTCATGCTAAGGAAGACCACCCAGTCAAAAGACCTCAGTTAAAGGAGCTCAGCTAACTAAATGCAATTCACAACAAGGTGTACATGTGTGGAATAGAGGTGAGAAGATTAAGTGTAAAGGTTGGCTGGGGCAGAAGAGGAGAATAAAAGGAGGGTGAATAATAATGTAGGTAGAGCAGAGCCAGAGTAAGATCCTCAGGGTGGTGGAAGAGCTGGAGGTTGATGCAGAAACCAACAGTTCATTCTTGGGAGACTTTCAGCTGATTCAGCAGAAGGTGAATATCTCATTTTCCAGAGGAAGAAGCTTTAACCCAGCAGTTTCTAGTGAAACTCCAAATGAGCACTTTCCCGTTATTCCTTTGAAATGAATGCAGGAATCAGCAGAACAGTACAAAGTGTAACTGCATTTTCCTTTGCTTTTGCTTTCCCACATGAAAGGAATCTTGTTAAATAACTAAAATCTTCCTGAAATTCTTCTTTCCTCCTCAGGGAGCTGAATGTGCAAACAACTCTGAAGTTTGTTCATACCTCTTTTCATGGAGTTGGACATGACTACGTGCAGTTGGCTTTCAAAGCGTTTGGCTTCCAGCCTCCCATTCCAGTACCTGAACAAAAAGATCCAGATCCAGACTTCTCCACTGTCAAATGCCCAAATCCTGAAGAAGGGGAGTCTGTGCTGGTATTTTTGTTTCTATTTCATCAGATTTCTATGAGCTTTCCTCTGTTTAGGTATGATGGTGTTGAAAAATTAAGGAAGAGAACAGGGAATACCTGGCTTTCAGTTAATACAGTGGACAATCTGTATGAGATTACGTATGCATGTAATATCTAAGTAGGAAGACTGGGTTTATTTGCTCTTGTGATTTTTGTTCTTCCCACCCCTCTTCTCCCACCAGGAGTTGTCACTGAGGCTTGCAGAGAAAGAAAGTGCTAAAGTAGTAGTGGCTACTGATCCAGATGCAGATAGACTAGCAGTGGCGGAACAGCAGGAGAAGTAAGTGATGGGATCGTTTATTTTATCTCTTTCTGTAGAAATTGTAGGGAAAAGGCACAGAATGACATAAAATCCCAGACTGGTTTGGGCTGGGAGGGACCTCATCCAGTTGCAACCACCTGCCATGGGTAGGGACACCTTCCACTAGACCAGATTGATCAAGGCCCATCAAACCTGGCTGTGAACACTGCCAGGGATGGAGCATTCACCAGATCTATTCATGTTACAGTAAAAGGCCAAATTAAACTGTTCAGTGGTTACTAAAGGCAGCAAAATCTTGTTGTTACTGTATTTTCACTTCTCTTAGGCAAACATTCTGCCTTGGGACTGTAGCTATTGGGGGTTTTATGTTTGTTTTTCCCTGGCTGCTTCGTATTGAATGGGAACTATTTTTCTTCCACTAACAGGCCAAAATTCTGATCATTGTGTAAGTAGCTGTCTGCAATACACCTGACTGCAGTGTATAGAATCATGGAATGGGTGGGAAGGGACCTTAAACCTCATTCAGTTCCAACTCCCTGCCACAGGCAGGGACACCTTCCACTAGAACAACTTGCTCCAAGCCCCTGTGTCCAACCTGGCCTTGAACACTGCCAGGGATGG
>JANHGB010023583.1:0-14512 GCA_026283785.1 Coracopsis vasa
ATGGGCAGGGACACCTCACACTAAACCATGTCACCCAAGGCTCTGTCCAACCTGGCCTTGAACACCGCCAGGGATGGCGTATTCACAGCTTCCCTGGGCAACCCATTCCAGTGCCTCATCACTCTTACAGTAAAGAACTTCCTCCTTATATCCAATTTAAACTTTCCCTGTTTAAGTTTTAACCCTTTACCCTTTGTCAGAGACTAAGTCTTCACATGGATCTACAACTATGACATCCACTTAGAAAGCCATACATGTCATCCTCATATGCAGTGATCTTCAGAAATTAGTGTGCATGTTTAACTTGAGAATGGAGCCTCATAAGGTACCCAAATACTAAACCACCAAAATTCATAATCACTATTAACAATTTTCTTTTGTTCTCTGAGAAAAAAAGTGTTCCAAACAAATGAGATTTGAATTCTATATTTGAATTTGAAGTTACTTGGCCCACAAAAGTATTAGCTTGACCAATTTACCTCATGAGTTATCTTACATTCTAAATTATAGGAAAGAGAAGAAATATCTTGAGCCAAGGCAACAAATCTAATATTCAATAAGGATATTAATGTAATTCAACCAATTGCCACACTTTCTTTTAATATTAAATTGTTATTTATATTTTGTATGTGATGATAATGGAATTTAGTAATATGATAAATATGTTTTGCTCCATTTATTAGGTAGGTTTGGTTCAGGTTTACAGAGGCTGAAAACAATTAGTTTCTGAAAGCTGTTTCCCTAGATAAAATTTATATCAAAGGAGTCATACTAAAACTTCTATCTCACAATTCAGGGCTTTCCTGAGTGATCTTCAAAAAGTATCTGCTGAAGAGCTGTGGAGAAAAATGTTAATACCTTGGATTTCTGTAACATTTTTTAACAGTAGAGGCCAAAACACTTTGTACCTGGGTATGATTGGCCTCATTTAACAAATGGAAAAACTAAGTCACAGAAAGAAACATCGTGATGAGCAGAACAAGAGCCTTTTTTGTCTAAGTCGTGCATACTGACCAGTGGACAGATAACCTTTTGACAGCAGTACACTCAGCACAGAACTACATAGCACTGTGGAAATCTCACTTTCAAAGCAAGCTTCTCTTACCAAAAAAATCCAGCAGATTTCTCTTTCAGAAGATTACTGCTTGTTTCTGATCAGATTAGAAACGAATGGAAGCAGAGCTAGAAATATTCTTTTGGTCCTAAATAAAGCCACTTTTTAGTTGCTAGAATATAAAACATCCAATGTATTTTATTTTTGAGTCAGTCTTGGAGTGAAAAGCTTTGTGTTTTAAATTCTAGTTATGCACAACCCTCAAAAGGACACTGTGGTAGCTGCCCCTGATTTATTTCCATGTTGCCCTGAAGGCAAATTTTTCATAAATAAGACAGTATTTCTTTTAGATCAGAGGTATCACTCACATATTCTCTATGAGAACACAAGGCACGATGAACAGTTCTCTACTTCATCACATAAACTGATAACTACTCATGTAAGACTCAGTCCTGCAAAGTACACCTGTAACTCTCATTGTCTTAAATGAAAGTTGAGAATATTAAGCACCATTCAAGATTAAGCTTGTAGAAAGGATATTTCTAGGACTACCTCCAGCAAAGCTGTACAGACATGGGTTCTGCTGTGAGTGTAGAGACAAGCACTGGAATGAACCTGACATCCGGAAGGGCTGGAAAACACCAAGCAGTAGGATATGGGGAGTGATTTTGTTACTGAAACACAAATGTAGTAGTGTTATGCAGTTCCTTTGAAAGATAGTAGGATTTCTGGACATAGTAGGATATCTGAGATGTTAGGATAGTGTAGGCAAATAGAATACAGCACCATCTGAATGCCAGCAGAATGGGTGGGATATCTGGGAGTCTAAATGGCACTAGCGGCTGTCATTTCTAGGCAGGTGAATCTCACCATGTTGCAAGTGATCCAAGTTTTGGAGCAGTAGGATGTCATTCATGTAGTGGTATGCCCCTTCAAAACTGGCTGACTTTGGTATAGAACTGCAGGAAGGTAGCTGTTTTGCTTCCAGACTTGAGCTGCTGCAGCCACAGATTGCACACCCATTTAGTGAATTATTAATTCTTTGATTGCTGTACTCTGCAGTGTTGAGATACCATCAGTAACTGAAAAGCAATTTCCCCCCAGATCTACCCTCAGTTACCTTGAAGAAGCTTATGCTTGCAAGAGTCACCTTGTGAATGTAGACCCCTCAATGTATCAAGAGTTGTGCTCCTCGTCATGCTGACACCCTTAATTTGAAAAATCCAGTTTCTAAATCAGGGCCTAAACTTGAGCATAACCCAAAAAGCAGTTGTTCTTCTATCTGGTACTATGGTTTAATAGCTACTTTTATGCTGAGCACATTTAGCTCACTTAAAGATCAGGTGCAACTGCAATTACCAGATCCTGGCCAGAGAAAATATAGCGCTGCCTAAAGTTTTTTGAAATATACCAGTGGCTAAATCGGTCACCTGAGAAATAGCAGACATGAGTTCAATTTCCTTTTCTAAACGGATTGAAACTCAGATCTTTCCTTTTCCATAAAGAGGTTTAATCACAAGCTATTAGCTACTAAATTGGTAGGAAAGGATGGATGCTTTCTCCATTTCCTGTTGAAGCTGTGCAACGAAATATTCAAGCTTCAGGAAGACCGAACAAGCACTAGCATGACTCTAATATAGTAGCTAAATTGCTTTTCTGGGAAAGAAGTCTGGCTCTTGTGCCCAAAATAGTCTATGCATTTTATATTAAACAGTGGATAAACTACATAAACTGTTCCAGCACATGGAGCAGAAACCCTTGGCTCCTTTCTTACATGGGAATGGCTAAAGTTTTCAGCTGAGTAAAATGCTTCCTTTTATTGAGTTTCTATAGCTTTCTGTGAGAAAAAGTTCTTTCTCCATAAAGATCTTGTGTAAAGAAATAAAAAAATGGATTACTCAGGGAGAATACATTGTAAGTGCGTGCTCAACACACAGGACAAAAAAAGAGAAGACCTTTCCTACTTCTGTCTTTTGGTAAAAGCAGAGCTTAGAGTAGCCTCGGTGTACTGATCCCCAGATTTGTCATAATGTCATTCAACTTTTGTAATATAGTGGTTTTTTTTTTTAATCTAAAAGCTCAACACCACAACTAAACCCACGCCGTTATAGTACAAAGAATATTTTACTCAACAAAGGAAAGACTTTCCAATATTTACATATTCTTACATGGCACTTCACTTACTTGTGAAAGCCTTAAAGCAAGTCTGGCCTGCCAGATTACACTTCATAAGAACAAACCTGAGGATCTGTTATCTGTCTGCCAGAGCTTGCTGGCAAATAATCAGACTGATCTTGCTTAATACATTTTCTCTTATAGCACATCTGCTATGGTGAGCATATTCATATTATATACTCTTTGACGAGATGGATTCTGTTAGCCATTTGTCAAGCAATGGTAATTAGATTCATAATAGCTGATTTCTTCAATGTTTTAATCATCAGTATGTAATTCTTTCTAACATCTAAGCTTGTGTTAAAACAGAAATTTCTATTACAAAAAAAAATCAACCTTTTATGATGTTATTTTGATATTTTTAAAATAAAAAACTCCAATAACTAAAATATGCTTAGGAAATTAAATGAAAAACATAATTAGTGCTTTAGAGCAGCCAGAGTACAGTAAGATTTTGTTTATAATAGGTTCTCAGAAACTAAGCATATAATGACTAAGATAAAACTTTGAACCTTGAATATAGATAAAAGTCACTACAGGTTTTTTTTTCCTCAGGGAATGACAAAGCTGCTGTTGCTCTGCTCTGTTTTCCATAGCATTACATCATCACAACTGCACAGATCTATTGCTTTTGCCCTTTTTTGCCCCCATAAAAATTTTTGGTTCCCCTTTTAAATTCTACAGAAATATAGTCTCACCTCCCACACCACTTCATGCTGGAGAACATTCTTCCGGCAAAGATGTTTTCCAGATGCAGGGCACTGACAAATGAGTCTGGCACTTTGAACATGTTGAGTACATAAGGTGGATGGTTCAGTGCTGCTTTACAGGAAGAGGTAACGACTGGGGTTGCCTTCTGTCCCCATCAATAATGTAACAGGCCACAGATATAAAGTCTAGGCAATGTGAACACCTGAATGACATCTTATGTTTCCAATTATCAGCATAGTCTGGGAATATAAATATTACAGTGGAAAAAGTTTTATAAGAATTTAGTGAGCCTTATGTAATTTTAGTTAATTCAGCTGTTTGCTATATAGCTGACAAGTGACAAGTTAACCACGTGAAAAGGAAGAGACAGAAACAAAAAGAAAACCAAAAGGAGACATAGGCGAGAGCCTGAAATGTCTGTGACACAGTTTATGACTTCATGTTAATAGTAAGATCAGACAATGCAAGTATCCTTCAGTTGTAAAGCACCAGTACTTTAAGGTAGATTATTATTCAAGGGCACCCTAGTGTCATCCATCAGAAGTACAAAAATATAATTTTAGAAGTGATTGGATCTTTCTGACAAGGTTAAAACCTCTAAGTAGAAATATTCCATATAAAATTGATAACAAGAGACAGAAGTTTTCTTACACAGCAGAAAAAAAAAAAAAGAGTACAAAACTCACTCCCCTCCCCCCCCCAAAAAAAACCCCAAACTTATGCTGCTGAACGTGAGAGAATTTATTGGCAATTTTTACTACTTTCCTGTGCTCACAGCCATTAGCCATGTATACTGCTTCAAAAATAGTAATGGAGTTATGGTAGTGATTGACGTAGTGTAAGAATGCACTAACTCAGGTGAAACAGCAAACAAGTGAACTGGTTGAACAATAGAAAAGGAGTCAGTGTAAACTCACCAGAGATTCCCTGACAAAATCTGAGACAAGGCAGAATTAAGTGCAAGTTAACCAAAAGATCTTGGTAGTAGTGATGCTGAAAGTTGCCACTATACTTTTAAAACACAGTTCCTAAGATATTTTAGTGTCTTATTTGGGGAACATGAACCAGTAGGAGGTAAACTTAAAAGGCTGTGAGGAAGATTGAAGTATGAACTCTCACTGCTTGAGGTTTGATCTGTGTGGCTGCCAGGCAGATGCCTCAGAAACTTGGCAGTGTAGGAAACAAAAAGCAAAGTCTAGTAACGACAAGCTAAAACCCATTAGTCCATAACTACTCTCACTCAATTCAACCTCTGCTCTTAGCAGCAGGTAGTTTTGCTATCTAACTATATTTGGAGAATGTAATTGGCTTCATGAAGGGAGCTGGTGCAGCAAAGTACATGAATAACTTTGTTTGATGCTCTTCCTCCAAATGTGTGGATCTAGTGATGAAGTTTAAATTATAGTGAAAACTTCAAAGAACTTTCCCTCTGAGTTTGCTCAAATTACAGAGGCAAAAGTTTCTGAAATTAAAAGGTACAGGGAGATAAGAATATTTTCAATCTGTATGAAATACAAAACTCTCATCTCTCTTTTTTCTAAGACAGTTGAAAAAAAGCTATAACTTGGACATGTAATAAATCATAGGGTGTATTTTTCTTTTCTCTAATTCTACTCATCTTCTGGCAGAGAAATTTCAGTGGAATTTGAAAGTCTTTAACACAGCTAATCATGTTAGATCATGTCTTCATCCTTGATATTTCCATTTCAAATTTTTATATATCACATATATACTATGACATACATATGCTCTGTCACATCTAGCAAATATTTAGCTTTTCTTCCCTGCTGGCAAACTAACATATTTAGTTAGTCCCATTACAACTGATCTGATTTCAGTTACTAAACAACAGAAATATAACCATTACAAATCTACCAGGGTTTATAGTATTGATATGTCTCGTAGTTTAAGCCTACACACTACTAGAAAAGTGTATGCTTACACAGTATTTCATGTTTCTAGATCTTGCTGGAATATTCTACACTGTACATCAAACTAAAAATCATCACGCAGAATCTTCATACAATCTTGGTTTACTGCAATTCTAAGATACATTTCCAGAATTCCATGACAGTCCAAGAAAAAATATTTTATATTCAATTTAATGTGACTAATGCTTAAAAAAATTCAATCAAGTGTAATAAAATTTTGGTATTTTTGATATTTAATCAAACCTATTTGCTAATGATGGCCAATTAGCAGACTGTCTTAGAAGAAAACTTCTTTCTAAATCAGCTGAAAGCACTTATAATACCTGCTTAACAACAGTGGTAGTTGAAATGCCGACTGTTTACTGACAGTAGTACCTGTAACCTTACCAGTTTCTGGATCTTATTATTGTTTAGCTTTCCAGTGTGATTTTTCTCAGAAACTGTGCACATATCTTCAAAGTGTTCTCTTGCAACGCAGTTCAAATATGTAGTTAAGTTAGAAAGCATTAATCCATTTTCAACGCTTATGAAAATACCATTGCTGTTATAAGTTCCCAGGTCTCAGTCCAAGATAGAATGATGTTTACTCATGTGATCAACAGTATGCTGGACTTCGTCAAAAAAAACATGACCAGCAGGTCAGGGGAGGTGATCCTGTCTCTCTACTCTACTCTTGTGAGATCCCACCTGCAGTCCTACTTCCAGCTCCGGGACCTCCAATAGAAAGGTGTGGACCTATTAAAGCAAGTTCAGAGGAGGCCATGAAGATGATCAGAGGGCTGGAGCACCTCGAATATGAAGACAGGCTGAGAGAGTCGGGCTTTTTCAGCCTGGAGAAGAGAAGCTCCAGGAAGACAGAGCAGCTTTCAGTACCTACAGGTGGCTACAGGAAAGATGGAAAGGGACTTTTCACAAGGGCATGTAGGGATAAGACAAGGCATAATTGCTTTAAACTGAAAGAGGGTAGGTTTAGATTAGATATAAGGAAGAAATTCTATGAGGCTGGTGAAGCACTGGCATAGGTTGCCCAGAAAACCTGTGGATGCCCCATCCTTGGAAGTGTTCAAAAGCCAGGTTGTACAGGGCTTTGAGCAACCTGGTCTAGTGGAAGGTGTTCCTGCCCATGGCAGAGGGTTGGAACTAGATGATCTTTATGGACGCTTCCAACCCAAACCATTGTATTATTCTATGATTCTATGATTTTATGATTCTACGATTTTATGATTCTACAAATTTTTTAATCTGAAATTGTTCCAGTCTAAGGATGACACAGGCATCCATGAAATAGTCTTTGAGCACATTATCTGCTTCACCCAATGTACTTCTAAGGAAGTAAGTATACAAAGAAATGTCCTCTATAAATTATACACAGAACATGTTTTGCATTATGTTTTATATCTTAATAGTGTTAACAAGGAAGAATTGATTTATAAAATGCAAGTTTAGAAGATACATATGTTTCGAATAATCACTGCTTTCTTCTGATGAGACACAGACAGTCCAGTCTCTTGAGGCCTTGATTTATTAAGGTGTACCACTTACTACATGCTTATTACCACACCAGTGTGGAAAGGGTAGAATTCTTCTTTTACAGAGATCCAGTGTTTTGACAGAAAGAGAATCTGGTGCTTTCATTTAAAATGAAGATGCCTAAAGTCAGGGTTTTATGTTATTCAAAATGACTGTTAAATTGAATTTCCTTTGAAAAAGATGGATAAAAATGAGCTATCCCTTGTGCTTTTCAGGGGCATATGCTCTTGGGCAAGATTGCAAGTGATTGACATTATTCGTAAGGCTATCTGGAATCATCAAAACTGTGATAAAAAACAGAATGGAGGAGAAAGAAGACATTGTAAGAAAAGCAAAAAGCAGAGGGAAAATTGAGATGCAAGTAAATAAAAAGATGAAAGGAAGCTTTCAAGGTACTTTTTTCTGCCAAATCAATTACTCACAGCAGATGCAGAGTTTGAGATAATAATCCATAGGTGAGTTTAAAAAGATTTACTGCACCTCACACACTGAAATAAACCCAAGTTTTACAAAGCACAGCAACTCTGAACAGCAGTGATTTATGTAGAAATGAGTACATTGTTACCCCAAAGTCTCTTTTTAATTGAACAGAATAACTTCTCTGGAAGGGTTTAATTCACAGAAAGGAGACAAGTATTCAGCTGTTAAACATCAGTGTGTTCAGAAGATCTACTTAATTTGAGTTATCCAGCATTAACGTATCCATGATTTGATCGTGCTTTTCCTGATATGGACCAAATACTTTTAAATTATAATGAAAAGTGAATGCATCAAAGATCTGTTTGTTTATTTTAATTATGGTTTTTATTATGAGACAGATTTTTATAAAGAATTCAAGCTTTTATATTGTAGGTGGGATATGCCATATTCAGATTTTTTTTTGTTCAGTGTAGAGTGTGTAATTTAATATATTTATTCAGAACAAAAGAAAGAGGCATTCAGAAATTACATTAAAAAATCTTTTATACATAATCTTTATAAAAAATCTAAACATATATAACCTAAAATTAATAATTTCTATACTCCAAATTTGAAGAAAGTCTATTATGTACTAGATACATAGTTAAATGTAGATGAATTCCAACCCAAAATGTATTTTATACCTAAGCTAAGGTTGTTCTTTGTTAATGCTTGCAATTTTAAGCACTGTAATGAAGTGCAATACATAGAAACAAGATCTTTAAAGGTCTTTGTTATCTTTTAATCTTTCTCACCCAGTATGCCTAATTATCTGTAAAATGCTGGCTAAGTTAAATGCCTTGGAAGAAAGAGATAGAAAAAAGCTTTATTTGAATAACTTGGGGCATATTTGAAACCTTTCAGAATCGATAACACTTTGCAAATATTAGCAGTCAAAACCAGAGACATGTTTCTGCCATTTAACATTGAGTTAGTAGACCTCAACAGTTGATCTTAAGTAGTGTAACCTGAGAATACAAGTCAATATTAGGCAGCTATTAATGGTTGTGTAACTCGTATGAATTGCGTAAAGAGTTCGACACTGTCCCCCATGACATCCTACTCTCTAAACTGCATTAGTCTTTAATAAAGCTACCTCTAAATCAAAGGAGCTTTTGAAAAAAGAGTATTTCATTAGTTTTGCTGCTGTGGATTTTTCATAGTATTATGTAGAGACGGAAAGATGTAGAGAAAAAAAAGACATGTAGAAGACAACATACAGAAACCTTTTACAAGAAAATTTCTAAATATTGGTTTTTGAGATAGGAAGGTTACTTCCAAATTATCTTCAGTATAAATATGAAAAAAATTGAAGATATTGTATTAGAACAACATGTCCCAAGTACCATATTACTGAATCTGACAGCAATGTTTTTGTTTAGAATACAACAGGAACAGAAATTTATATTTTGCACATTACTATGAGTGTGGGGCTATTTGAGGACAAATTAATTTTGTAATACCTGATGCACATTGCACCAGCAGGATACAATTTTCTATTCTGGATACAATAGAAAATACGTAAAAATAACATGAACTGTATGAAGTAGCTCGTCATAGAATAATATATTTATCAAACTGCCACAAGTAAGTACACTTAGGAATGAATAGGTCCTAAACATATATTATTTAACTGAAAGCTATTTAATTGTTTATGTTATATTTCATTAATACTTAAAGGAAAAATGTTACTCTTATGTAGTTCTGCCATCTGCTATGTAAGCTTAACTAAAGTTCAAAGGAATTTTCTCTCTTTAAGAATTAAAGAATTGGGAATATTTTATTCTTTTCTGACCCTTGTAGGATATAGTAAAATGGTATCTGGTCTGAAGGCAGGGAGACAACTTTCTTTATACAGAAAAATGAAAAAAAGAAGCAGGAAAAACCTTAGAAAATTCTCATTTGTGTAGATGTAATTACAGTATAGCTTGTTTATTTATGCCAGCTTTATCCACCTAAATAAATATCATCTATATAAACAGTTTCTGATTTCAACAGAAGAATATATTTCACAATCTAAGAGTCACATAAACAAATCTTATGTATCAGTTGTTGGCTGGCACCAAGAGACCATGTGGGCCATGATGTGTGTCATATTTATATCACAAGAAAACCAGAGAAAATGGTCTTCATTGCATCTTTTGTAATCTCACACTTGTGCAAGTTGAGTGTACGATAAGTATAAAACATTTTCTTCCTATTTTCCACTGTTGGAAACAACGGAAAAAAAAAGTTGTTAAAGCAAAACACAATTATACATACTTATTTTTGAAAGAAAAGAAAATCATGAAAGAAACAGCAAGTAGTTTAAGGACAGCATAAGGAATTGTGTTGGGTCATTAACAATAGGAATACAAACAATGTGACAGTTAGATCTATTAGCTTCAGAATAATCTGCAAAAGCAAGCACTAAAACTGCTATTAGATGAGCCAATTAAATAAAGATGGGAGGATGCATTTGACAATCTACTTTAGTTAATAGCGAAGCACTAGCTGAAAAAGGAATAGCTATCTTCCAGGTTATTTCCCCATCTTCTTTTTCCATGATACAATTTACACTAAAGAACACAGTTTTCTACATGCACAGGATATTTATATCAGATCATTAGTTGGATGTGTCACTTTTCCAAGTAAAATATTTCTATGTAGCAGTAAGATAAAAGAGAATATTTGCATCTATCTTCTTTGTAGTACAGGCATCTGAGGAAAATATTCTGAAACCCACAGAATGTGTGTTTGTGTGCATGCGTATGTATGTTTATATACATACATGAAATTTTATTATTTCATATATTACAAAGTTTAATTTATTTCATAAATTCAAAAATTTCATTTTATAAGCAAGGCTGCTCACTATCTCAAACTATGCTAATAAAGGTGTTACCAACAAATTAGTAATAAAGGTACATATACAATAGCTATAATGAGGATCTGTGTTTTCAAAACATTATGGGTCAAATGTAAATTTCATAAAGGAAAGTGGCAGTCCATCTGTAAAGGTTACTTTTCTGTTGTAACTTCTTTCTTTCTTTTTGCCCTTTGAAACTAGTTTCACTACAGAAAATATAGATAATATCTAAAAATTTTCACAGAGCAAATTTATATCTAAACATTTTCTATGCATGTCTAGCCTGGTGCTGTTATTAATGCCATTTGGCAATAGCTATTTTCTCTGTGGTTAGAAGTTCTCTTGTCCATTGCCACTAACATTATCTGAATAGCTGTAAACAATGCTAAATAGCTATTGAGAACAATTACAATTTCTTCCCTATAGAGTTTACCTTTTGGTAATTTACAGCTCAGTGGAATTTGCACTGTTCTCTTTTCTGCTCTTCTTAGAATGGTTATAAATATCAGAAAGCAAGTCCTTTAGAAGAATTTATTTTTCACTGTGTATCTGTTGGTGGTTTTCTATGATTAGGATTTACATGTGCTGCTATAATAAGGCAGCAATATAGATGTTGTCTCTGCTGAAATCTGTCCTCTTTGCAGAGATGCCTTGACACTGCCAAGGCAGTTATGGATTCTACTAAGTCCACGTTCCCCTGTTCTTGCATTTATACCAAAAATGTAAGCATCAGGCCTTTAACATGAATTATGAGTTTTGAAATACCATCCTCCGCTTCAAGTAAGTTGTACAAAATAACACTGAAGGAATCCCTTCATGTCAAATATTTACCCTATCTCCTTTTTACATTCTTATGACATTCTTATATCTTTAAATGAAAAAAACAAGTAAAACATGTCTCCAGAATATTACTGTAAATATTTAGAAGTTTCATTACACAAGAGTTCTAGGAAATTTGGATTCATTTATGCTTAATCACCTTCATTTGTCCTTCAATAACACCCAATTTGGGCTTCTAGCCACAGAACGCAATACACAGTTATAAACATTGAACTTCACATCAAGCTAAAAACTCTATGCAGGTATTGGATTTTTTTTTTTTTTTTTGAGATCCAACAAGGTTTTTTTTTGAAAAAATACAATGGAAATATATGTGGCTTGAGCATAGTGTAACAACTGCTGAAATGGATGGATTCAGTTTCAATTGTGCCATTCAGCCTCAGTGTCTCCAAGTATAAAAAAACTATAGCAGCCAAAGAAAATGCCATGAACATTGTGCAAAAGATAACATTATAAACTGCAAGTAGTTTTGCACTGTTGAAACAGATCCTGAGGGCCAGTCATATAGGAGTGAAGCTTAGTTCAGTTAGCCTATTTCCACTGACATATAAGTTTCACTTGTTTATACCTGTGTAGAATCTGGTTCTTGATGCACTATATTTCTGCTCCCGATTTATATATACAGTCTCCTGATCTAAATTACAAGAATAATTCTCCAGTGTTAGGGACAAGAAGATATGATGTCTACTATTAAAATCCAAAATACTTCTGATTTATCAAATAATTTTAAGATAAATAAGAAAATGTGCACTCAAACCTACTGTAGTATTTGTAGCCCTTTCTTTTGTGACTGCAGTGAGCTCTATTGACATTGAACTACCAGTGTAATATAAATTTCAGATTCTATAGATCCATGTGCCTAGACTAAAGATTGCAGGTTCAGTCTCCACAGTATGTGTCCTCTCCTTACACATTAATCACGTGTAGTAAGTGGCAGAAGCCTTCAAAATGTATTAACACAGGTGCTTGTTTGTAACCCTGTTGAGTAAGCATTCTTCAGACTGTTTGTATAGATCCAGTAGCAGGGTTGAAACCTGGGAGTGATAAGGTTACCTAAACCATAGCGCAACTTAAGAAAGTCAAGCCATCCAAGAAAATCAAGGTTGATTTCTACATGTCACATTTAAAAGCTAAATATGTATATTGCCTGAGGAATTCATTTGAAACAGTCAAGTCTGGTAGGAAAGAATGTTTTAAAAGCACTATTTTAGCAGGGATAGCTCTACTGGGAATAAATAAACTGCTGAATGTGCCTCATTTTTTTAATGCTCCACAGATGTAAACTGTACTTGATTCTATTGTCTATAATTTAATTTAATGTTTGGAATGTTGCAGTAATATACAGTAACTGATATGCCCTTTGACTTAGAAACAGCCAGAGCAAAAATGTTTATAATTTTTCCTGCACTATAGAGCATTTTTATTGTAAAGAAAAGATTAGCTTTAGCGTGAATTTCTATTATCCAATCTTTATTAGAAATGACATACAGAACAAAGAGGAAGACAAAGTCTGCTTTTGCCTTATTAATTGGAAAACTTTTCTATTGTAGATTTATGGGATTTTTCTTTGTGTTGCTAATTAAGAACAATATCCTTCAAATTTAAAAAATGATTCAATAGAAGCATTAGTTGAATAGCACCATCAGCAGTACTGTGAAATTCTTTTTCTGCAATGATAAAACTGTTTTTCACCTATCCTTACCCTCACTCTTATTAAATACCTCTAATAAACAGAGGAACCAGACACTAAGCGCAAGAAAGATGCAGAGAATTGTACCAATATTCAAAAATACTTTTCACTTGTTGAAGTATTTCTAGTCAGAGAATTAACATTAATATTTATATTGACGCATAGCAGTACATTGACTCAAGGTGTAACATCATTTCAGTGTCATAGTTTGTGTTGTTCCAATACAACTCTAACACATATGGATTTGAAAAATAATATATTTGATGTGTCAATACTTTGGTTTCTCTTCAAATCAGAATACTTCCGTCGTTTGGCAGCTGTTCTTCTAACAACTAAACGGTTATAGGATACTTATCTTTTAATTTTTAGAAAGAGCTAAAGGAATATTTATAATGCAAAAAATCCTGAATTAAGGAAAAAGATGTACTGAAACTTTTTAAGAAACTAGTTTTGTTTCCTATTTTTCTTTAACCAGAGCCTGATGACAACCTGTTAAGTGACCTGAAGGCTCTTTTATTATTTTCCATAAAACTGGATCTTTCTAATTTCATGAACATAACATTAGGAGAATCTTAAGGGTTGTTGTTCTCACATAGGCTAAAATTGCCAACACAGGTGCAATATATTGCTATGCTCAATTTATAACGTGTTTCACAACATTGTCAGCTTTAATCATTTTAATGTAACTGTTGCAGCAAAGACTTTTCAGAAAGTTCTTATGACTGGAGTGTTGAGTGTATGTGAGAAGTTAATGTTTTTAAACTGCAAGTTTCTCTTGGGATTGTGGATGCTGAACATGTGACAGAACCATGAAGACCCTGAAGGCAAAAAAAAAAAAAATTGAAAAATAAACAATCCAATTTAATTTAATTTCATTTATTTCATTATCTTTTAAATACTTTTATGTCAGTGCTTCTGATTTTTAAGCTGACCCCATGATTTGACACATACGTTTGACTAGGTTAGGCAGTGCTTAGTTACACAGTATATTAGCTTTTGTTCTTTCATAAATTAATTTTGACATAAGAAACTGATCTTCTAAAATTATGCTTAGGTCTGTGCAAACTTTGTTTCTAACAGAAGCAAACTCACAAACAAGAGGCTGGAGACATATGGAAGCTTGTTGATGATTGACAAACTTCAATCTAACAAAATTTTCTCTTAACTGTTGCAAGGAAGTGCAGTTTTATTCCTGCTTCCACCATTGGTAATGAGTGGAAACTGGGATTTTCTTTTTATAATTGTGAATGGTGAACAGCCAACAGATCTATAGT
>JANHGB010023587.1:0-24395 GCA_026283785.1 Coracopsis vasa
GCTCCATAATCTCTCTAGGTAACCTGCTCTAATGTTTAATCTCACAGTAAGAAAGTACTTTCTTACATTTAAATTGAACTTCCTGTATTTCACCTTCTGTCCATTGCCTCTCATCCTTTCTTTAGGCGTGATGCAGTATGACTCCTTCTTTACTGTGTTTATACGTGTTGGCAAGATACCTCCTGAGCTGAACATTCCCAGCACTCTTAGCTTCTCCTCATGTGTCAGATGTCCCAAACCTTTACTCATCTGTGTGCCCCTTAGCTGAAGTCTCTCCAGTATGTCTTTCTCATACTGAGATGTCCAGAACTGGACCCAGCACTGCAGGTGTGGTCTTACTGGGGCTGAGCAGAGGGGAAGAATCACCTTCTTTGACCTGCCAGCAGCACATCCTGAGGTTGCCATTGGCTGCCTTTACTGTAAAGGCACATTGATGCCTCATGTTCAGCTTGGTGTCCACCAGGACCCACAGGTCATTTTCTGCACAAAAGTTTCCCACCTGGTCCGCAACATGTACTGATGCTTGAGATTATTCCTACAAAGGTGCAAGTTTTTGCATTTGCCTTTTTTTTTTTTTTTTAACTTCATGAGGCCTCTATTAGTTGATTATCTAGCTAGTCATTTTTTTTGTCCCTTTATATGGCAACATAGCCATTTGATACATTATTAACTGCTCATCCTGTTTTGCATAGTCTACGAATTTGTTTGAAGGTACACTTTGTCCCATCACTTGAGTCATTAATGAAGGTGTTAAAGGGTACTGGCCGCTGTATCAGCCCCTGCTGAGTGACTAGGGTCCAGCTGGACTTCGTATGTTCTGGGGGAAGGTGCTGAAAGCCTTGCTAAAATCAAGATAAAAGTCATCTGCTCTCTCTTCATCCACTGAGCCAGTCATCTCGTTGCAGAAGGCTGTCAGGTCAGTCAGGCATGATTTCCCCTTCATATATTCATGCTGATTTCACCTTCTTGTCCTTCAGGATTTGTTCCGTTGCCTACTCAAGGACTGAGGTAAGCACTGGCATGTAGTTCCTTGGGTCTTCCTTTTTGAAGATAGGATTGACATTTACTTCCTTCCAGTCCTTAGAAACTCCCCCTGCTGCCATGACCTTTCAAAGATAACATGCCCTTAGTAAACTTTAAAAATAGCATTGGTACCATTTAAAATTGTTTGCTTGTCCTTTTAGAGGTGAAATTAGATTGCTGTTTCATAGCTGTGAATTGCTACTTTTCAGATGCTGTCATCAATGATAAAATAGTTATCAGTGTTAAAGCAGCAATTTTACTCCACTTTGTGGGTTTCTTTAAATAATTTCCATGATTTAACTTTGTTGAATGTTGTTGTTCTGCTTGTATTAGGGAAAATGTAGCACTTACTGCAGAAGTTGAAAATGCTTCATGAATCAAAATACACTTTAAGATATTTTTTCTTTAATGCGAATAATTTTCTCCACTTTATTTTCTGCAATAAAATAGTATTCTTATCCTATTTTTAAGGTTGTTTGTTTACTTATAAAAACATAAATGCACTGATCAGTGAAATATAACCTTTTGTAGGATTTTCCAAGTGGATGGAATTTCTCTTGCGTCTTGTTTTGAGAACTCATTATTCCTTTGTCTGCAGTTAGTGTCATAAATAGACAAAATTTCAAGCTTTGCCATTTTTTTCCAGCAAAATCAATGGTTCAGTTCATTAACTCCTTAAATATTGTTTCCTGACTTAATGCCTAATATTTGCTGATGCTGGGGGGGAGTTTTTTCTATGACTAGTATAATAATTGGTTCATGCTGTTCTTACAACATCTTAAAAAATATTTGTGGACTTACTCTGTCTAATCTGAGTAATCATTTACTAGTTGAAGCATGTCTTTATTTTTCTATGTGATCAGACTGGTATTAGGAAGGTACAACCATTGTATTATTCATGCAAATATATTCTTTCAGGTTTTCTCATCTGTGCATATTGTACTGATTTTTTTTTCAGGGACTATGTAACAATAAATGAGCCATTTTCCTCACTGTTACTTTTGTTTCCTTTTCCATCTTTACAAATCCAGAGTTAAAGTGTAATGGATATTTTTATTTTTTTCCAAATTAAAAAGACAAAAAAAATAAAACCCTAAAAATGTAATCTTAGTGAAACTATTTTACTGCATTGTGGGAATCTGAAAAGAAATTAGGTTCTTTAACTTTAGCTAGGAAAATTATGTTAAAACTTGTAATCTGCAAGTAGTCCATGTATGTATCTTTGAGGGGCCAGATGCACGGTTCCTGCACCATTGAACTTGTGTTTAAATCTGTACTCTTATTTAAAATGTATTCTGTTCCCCGCTATTTCAGTTAAGGTCATTTCCAAATAGCAGTCAAAGGAAATGCAGAGTAGTCTTAAAGTTTGTAATCAGAATGCATTAAGCCTCTGCAGGTGCTCAGAAAGCAGTGATATAAAAATTGACTTACCATAGCTTGAAAAGGCACAGTCTGACATTTGAATGCACGAAATATCCATATACAGTCCTCTAGCCTACCTGCTTAACAGTAGATGCCAGGAGAAGACCTGAGAGAAACTGAGGGGAGCCAGCCTGCAACATCTGGGTTGGTATAGCAAAGAGTATACCTATAGTTAACATGACCTACTTGGTACATAATAAATTGATGTCTCAACCATGACTGCTGGCCGGCTTCAGTTTTTGTTCCGTCCAGAAGGACAGCAGGAGTGCCAAAGGATCAGAACAGTTTTGCTCTGCTACTGTTAGACAAGTAAATGTACAGCTCTTGAACTGCACAAGTTTCTGTGTTAGTAGTGGTAGTGAAGGGGGCAGAGTAAGTGAATCCAGTTTTAAGATATAACCAGAAGCTGTCATTTAAGAGTTCTGAGATGGTTTTCAGGAGCAGTAACACAGTGACTATAATCCTGGGTATTCTGTCTATTGTTGACAACAAAATAGTGCAAAACTGAGTTCTACAGTAGCTGTTTGAGGCATGGGCCTCCTGTTCTTAACTGCAGGCTTTGTTTTCTGTGGAGTGATAAAGTATTTTGGAAGTATAAATATGAGAGAAATGTTAATTGGGTTTTCTTTTCTTCTTCTTTTAGGAGTCCTCCAGGATGGT
Source organism: Coracopsis vasa (assembly GCA_026283785.1). Taxonomy (NCBI): domain Eukaryota; kingdom Metazoa; phylum Chordata; class Aves; order Psittaciformes; family Psittacidae; genus Coracopsis; species Coracopsis vasa. Next base: position 3,106 of record JANHGB010023587.1, read on the forward strand.
TTCAAGCAGGTATAAAAGGTACGAGATCTTTGCACACAACACATTTTTACACATATATAGTTCTGCCAGAAATGAAGCTGATTAAGTGGGTGTTTCTAGTAGAGGCCATCATACTGCTACGGTAGATACATAGCTTGATTTCAAAGTGATGACCTGAGAGATGCAGCAAACATACCAAACCCCCTTTATGATGTTACTATTTTAAAGTAAATTCATCTGGGTCTTACTGGTGCAGAAGAGATTCCCAAGCAAATGTCTTAACTTGACTACACATTGCCTAAGAGCTAATAGTTTCACAGTTAATTTATGAACTACTGTCTTCTGAAATTTAATACAGGAAGACAATTTTGTTGTTCTCCACAGTCATATTGAAAAGTTTCTATTTTGTCACACTACTGACTCAGTTGTAGGGAAAGCTGCCCACATGTAGCATGTCCTGTTTGTAATTTGTTTCTTTCAGCCAAGTATTACCCTGGTCATTACTCAAGTTCTTCAATCAAAAAATACTTCAGGTACCTCTTGAGGTACCTGACCAATGTGTGAAATTTTTACTCATGTAGAATTAATACTGACACAGCTATCACAATTGGAAAATGTAATGGTAACATGAGGTCTAAAATGTCTCAACTGAAGCAAGGCATTGTGTAAACTTACTTTTATTTGACACATGAATGTGTTCTCTTTTAGATTTTAATTCACCTGTGCATGTATATTCTGTCTGTAGAAGTACATGCAAAGAGCACCTACAGTTATCTGGTCCTCACTGGTGTATTTTCCATCCCTCAGACTTGTTCACCTATAGAATCATAGAATGGTTTGGGTTGGAAGGGGCCTTCAAAGATCATCTAGTCCACCCTGCCTGCCACAGGCAGGGACATGTTTCACTAAATTAGGTTGATCAAAGCCCCATCCAACCTGGCCTTGAACACTTCCAGTGATGGGGAATCCATGGGTTCTCTGGGCAACCTGATCCACTGCCTCATTACCCTCATTGTGAAACATAATAACTTACCCTTTTATGCTTGTATACATTTTCTAGCCTGATGCTGTCTTTTGTATTTACATACCTGGATTCTCGTAAACCTAGTTGAGTGATGCTATTTATTGGTGCATGGGGTTTTTTTTAAGCTGTTGTTGCAGAATGGGTGGACTTACTGTCACAACCTTAATAACTACATAATTTCGTGATTACTTTCTTAACCAAACAAATTTTAGTTGAGTCTCCACTTCCTTTTCAGTCCTTGTGCAGAATTTCATTGCTCTTTGTATCTGCTGAATACTTAGTGGTGTTTGTCATAGTGCTTTGTGGCTTTTCATAAACCTTATCTTCACTCTGTTCACATACTGTATATACTCACTCACTTGTATAAACTTGGCTGTGTGTGTGGTGGTAATAAATAGAAGTTAGTACAATCACATTTGTAGCTTGTTTGAACATAAGCTAATTCTTCTGATTAGCATTGCAAAAGATAGGAAGCTCCAAAACTAGAAAATGCTAACGTAAGATTTATTTGTGCAGTCTTTCCTCCATTAGGTTTGGTTGTATGTGTGATACACATCTTTTGTTGACTTTCCCCCTCAGGACTGGCATTACATTCAGGAGAAATCTGACTTTTTGTGAGCTGCTTTTCAATATTTTTTTTATGCATGTTGCTGTCTGTCGTACACATTGCATAGTCTTCAAATCTCATGCTGAAAACAAAGGATTGTCCTATGAAGTCAGCACAGTGCCCAGTGTTCACAAATCCCAAGTGGGTTTTATTCTAACTGTGCCACCCTGAGGTATACTGTGGCCACTGTGATTAGAGTTAACAGTGTCTATTTTCCTCTGTCTTAAAAAACTTCTGCCTTCCCTGAAGTAATTTTTCACGAGAGTACTTGAACAAAATGTGTCTTCTGGTGGCTTCAGTTTCTGGTGTGAGTGTTAAAGGAGTCAGGACCAGAGTTGTCTTCTGTTCTGACAATGTTTGGCTTGTTGGCCCCTTCCAGCATCTGTAGTAAAGGAAAGTCTTACTAAAACCAGCCTCTTCTATGGTAATTCTTAATCAGATCTCCCTTAAATACCAAGTACAGTACCAAGTCTAGAAACAGAAAATGCCATTCTGTGATCACATCTCAAACTGAACTGTGAATGCCAAAAGGATGAACTGACACCATTAGCTGCTTGAAGGCTCAAATATGTTCAACTTCATTGTCTTTTTAACAGTTTTGGGTGTACTCATTAGGTTTTCAAAGCAAACTGAGAGTAAAGGCAAGTGCGGGGGTCTACATCTGGGTTGGGGCAATCCCAAGCACAAATAGTCTGAGCAGAGAATAGATTGAGAGCAGCCCTGAGGAGAAGGACTTGGGGGTGTTGGTTGGTAAGAAACTCACATCCAGCAATGTGTGCTCACAGCCCAGAGCCAACTGTATGCTGGGCTGCGTCAAAAGAAGCATGGCCAGCAGATCGAAGGAGGTGATCCTGCCTCTCTACATTGAGATGCCCACCGTCCTGCACCTGCCAAGACAAGAGCGACTTAAGAGTAGAGAAGGGTCTGTGCTGTGTATTCTCACACAGCCATTGTTCTCTCAATATGTTCCAGGGATCAAGGAATTGCACAGATTTTACTACCTATCTAATCAGACACACTGACCGCTTTGCCTTATATGGATGCAGCAGTCCGTGGTTAAACATTTATGTGACATTGCTAAGAAAACTGTTTCACTGAGTGTCCATTGACTGGAAGACATGTTTACAAATGAACTCTTGGCTGCTGTATGTTGTTCTACTTGCGTTCTGGCTGACTGAGCCTGTCTTCTTATGCAGTAAAGTAAATAAAAGTTCAGGATGAGGATCTTAGTCCATAACTGTCTTCTGAATTTGCTTCAAAACTTTCCACACTTAGACCTCAAAAGTTTGTGGAGGCGTTCCTTTGTAGCTGCATGAATAACCATGTGAAATATTTTCAAAAGAAAATGATGGTTCTGTTGTGATCTGGAGTGGTACTGTAAGATTTATTAAAAGCACAACCATAATCTTCAAGGTCATGCTGACATGAAGGCCACAGGACATGTTCATCAGAGTATTCAGGAGTTGTGGTTAGTCATCTGTCCTGACTGCAAGCTTTATGTGAATAATATGTGTAAGTGTCCTTCAGTTGTAACAGCCTGTATCAACTTCCTCATCTTTCATTTTTCTCTAAGGTTTTCTTAATGTGATACACCTCATCCTGTCTATTCCAAACTATTACTGAAACGGGGTCTACCAGTTTTTACAGTGCTTTTTGAGTGGTTATTTTAAAGTAACGAGTGTGTTGCCATTAATAAGAATGGTTTTCTGAGTCAGGTCTGATGCTTTCAGCATAGCTGATACCATCACTGGCTTCTCAAACAAGAGAATGACAAAATGTGTTCTGTGTATTGAAATATTTGAGTGTAATCCACATGTAAACATGAACTATGTTTCTCTTGCATTCTGTGAACTAAAAAGTCTGTTTACAAGTATAACAGGCAAGATATGTATGTGGACATAGGGATATTTTTCTAAGCACAGAGAATTAGTTTTAGCAGCTTATTTTTAAGAATTTCTACTAGCTTTTGAACCAGTTCATCTTCTTGTTTAAAAATATCTTAAGTTGAAAAGAAAACCTTGGAAATCAGGATTTAAAATAACTCAAAAGATTTTTGCATGGTTCATGGATCAGACAGATCAGCCTGGATCAGTTTACAGAAAGAGTTGGATTAAAATCTCTTAGTGGTTCAGAGGTGTTCCCTTTATAAGTTTGTTTATTAGTGGAAATGAGTACAATATGGTATGGCTTTATAACTTCCAGACAAAATGTTGGAGTTGTTTTACCCTCTGTTAGGGGATAGAATGGCATATTATCATGGAACACAACAGGTAGAGACCCTTGACCACTATACTCTGAAAGGCTACATTGTATTCAAGTTTAACATTGATGCAAAAGTTGAAAAATAAGTGAGGAAGAGAAGATGACAAGAAGTGAGTGCTTCCAAGTACTTGTTGGAAGGTGCTCTGAAGGAGCTGCTAAAATTCTCTTGCTTAGTGTTTTTAGATTACTGCAAAGCTTAAACTATAACAATTTACGTTCTGTCATATTAACCTTGGTGTCACTGATTCAAAAAAAAATTACAGCTGCAAAGTACTGTTTCATAGCACTGTCCAGACTTGCCTGCCTGCCTGCCTGTGTTTGGGAGGTTTGCAGCGAGGACTGGCTGTTGAAGCACTGTCTCATCTAGCTTGTTATATTAGGACCACTACCGTGCAGATATGAACACTTAAAATAAACAGGGGTCACCCAAGGTGCTTTTCTTGACTTTTGCATCCCCTTTTCAGCCAATGCTGGTGTTATTAGAAGGCAGAAATGCTGAGGGTTTGTTTCTGTAGAAGTTTTTGATGGTGTGAGTTGAGCCAGCTGCAGTTCCTCGCTTGTCCCTAGTGCCAGTGCTAATGCAGCTGGACAGAGTGATGCTTCAGGGAGCAGCTGTGGCTGAAAGTCGATGGCTTCTGTTTGCTGGGCTGCTGGACTGTTGCATCAGCTCCTTGAATGGTTTCCTACTCTGTCACCTGTAGGCTGAAGCTAGGAAGACAAGACTGCCTTTCCTTAGCTCTGCTCTGAAAGCCACAAACTCGGCTTAAGCAGTCTAATGTAACGAAAGTCCAGGGTGGCCTATTTAGAAATAATTGTCTTCTGCTCATTCTTCCAAAGTTGTTAGCGATTGACTGGGTTGCACTGACATAGTTAATAAGGATTTTCCAAATCGAATATAGTTACAAATACAGTTATAAGTGTGTTATACTTGAAATCAGTGAAATCAGGTTTTGACTGCATGATCTTAATTGGATGAAATTCCAATTTGGACAGTGCATCAGGAAGACGTTGAGAGAACCAAAGAAGCATTGCAAGGAGCAAGAATTACTCCACCTTTCTGTAATATTGCTGTTAAACCTGTCCTTGTGTGAATAACTGATTTATTTTAAAGGAGATGACTAGAACATAATTTCAAAACAAAACTGTTTCTGTGTAAGAGTAGTCAAACTGTGTTGTGGTTTGCTTTTCTATGTGATTTCTATTTAAGTACAGCCAGAAAAAAACAAGCATGTCTTCTGAAGTTGCAAAAGTGTTTTCTGTTTTCAGCATTCTAGTACAGGAATGCACATTTAAAATGAGGTGTTTTGATAGTGGCTAATTGAAAGCAAGCTAGTGGAACAACAAGTTAAATTTAGTTAAACATCTTGTTGAACATGCCCTTTTAAAGCAGTGGTGAGGGATGTTTTTATCCTGATGCATTCTCGTTTGCTGCTCTCTGGGTGGGCACTCTGATGCAGCATATGTATGGCTACAAATACAATACAAATACAAGATATTATTCCTGAAAAATAATTTAAAATACAGTGTGTCCTGCAGCCATAGCTTGTGGCTAGATATTTCATCTGCAAGTGTTGAACAGTCATGTCCATAAGCTACTTGAATGCTAAAAGGTGGAACACATTCTGAATTGCATTCTTGAGCAGTGACTCTAAATTTTTTCAAATTGCAGATCTCTATCATTTTCATTCTGGTGCTAATGACTGCTTTTACCCAATGTACATCTACTGACAGTAGGCTTTCTTTTCTTTTGTACCTTTTGTGAGATTCCAGCAGCTTTCAAGTCGCAAGTCTTTGTAAACCTTTATTCAGTTAGGAAGTGGAGGAGGCAAGCTTTCAATTGCAGTCTCAAACTGAACAGGTTCTGCTGTCACATGCATGCAGTTTTCCCCTCATCCCCCAAAAGAAGGCATAAATCCAGTTTTCTTACTTGTATACAAAGCTCTTCAGTTTGGACAGGTTATTATTCTTATTATTGATCTTGTGATTAGTAGTAGTATTGCATATTTATAAGTATAAAATAGATTATATAAAATATACAGGTTTATTTCCATAGCCATATGTTTGTTGGGATTGGTTGATAGGTATTTTCTCTTAGTAAAGCTTGGACACCAAGTTCGGTGATACTGTTATTCTAGATACATTTTCTTCCTTGTTTAAGGCTTGCAAAGTGACATTATGTCTGAACAGTAAAATTCCATTATTTGTGAAAGATAAGTCTATTGTATCTTGGTTGGTACCTAGTTTTGCTGTTGCTGTGTACTAGACGTTGGTTGTAACAGCTTAAACAATGAACATTGTAGCTGTCACATTCCTTGTGTTAGGTTATGGACAATGCCTCCTTAAATTTTTTTAATCCTATTTCCTAGAAATGAAATGTCTTTTGTACTTGCTGATTCTGAAAGGGAATGTGTTCAGTAGGGTCTGCTCCCCAGTGGAATAGGTGAGGAAATTCTTGAGTGTGAGTTTCAGGGAAAATACAGAAAATGTCTGAATTTTCCTTATTAATGACACCCTGCCTGTCCATATATTCTTTCTTCCAACTTTCCTACAGGAGCATCTGCCAACGTCATTCCCTTGAGTTGAAATAATTAAGTATATTGGCAAAAAGGTTAATTTTTTACTGATAAAAAATTGAGCCTTTTTTGTTTGGTCTATCTTTGAGACATTTAACAGCAGGAAATAACACATTTGAGAAAGCTGAATAATCTAGAATTTATAGAGTTAACCTGAAATATTTCTCTTGTGTTGCAACATGCATATCCGGTCCTAGAAATGTTTTGCCTTTTTTTTTAAATCTTCTGGATGAAGAATAAACAGTGCTAAATATGGTAATAACATTAAGCTACAAAATTCCTTACAATTGTGTCAGTGTGCCTTGGAAACTTCACACATACTGGAGCAAAACAGTATTTATATCCATGAAAAGACATCCCTTTGCCAGATACTCCTGTGTTTGATTTGCAGTGTATCCATCTAGGTCTGCACATTGTCAGCAGTGGTTTTCTAGAGTTAAGAAATGCAAAACTGTTAAATGAGCATATTAATCATATACACTTCTGTGTTTTGAAGGAAGTGTAGGGATACTCATAGTGGTTTTCATTCTTTTCCTAAGTGCTCTAGAAAACCATTGTATACATAATTCAGCTGTGTCATATCACAGGATCAAACACTAATTGAAGTTGGAAGGGACCTCTGGAGGGGTCCAAGCCCCCTGCTCAAGCAGGACCACCGAGGGCCAGTCCAGGACCATGTCCAGGTGGCTTTTGAGTATTTCCATTCGAGTTCTCCTGATGAAGACTGAACAAGGGATTTTTTTTATTGGTTTGGGTTGTGTTTTTTTTCCCCCATTGGCTGTTCAGCAATATATTTTTAAATTCTAAGTGTGCTTTTGGTGACTTGAGGAAGGAAAGATCTGTATCTCACTGCCTGGTCCCAGGGCACTCTGTTATGCTGCTCTTAATTATTCATTAGATTCTACACTGCAGGTAAATAGTATTGCTATTAGAAGGAAAATAGCTTTGGGAAGAACGCTGTTAAATTTGTGACTTTGAAAGTGCTTGACTTCTCAGGTATGTTTTTGAATTAGCACTGGTTTTGTACATAGCAGTCATAATGGAGAACCCTTTAGTATTTTATATAAAACTAATTTACATGCATTTGCTGTGCTTGTTTGTTAAGATTCCGTGGCAATGAGTTTTAAGGAATACACTCATGATCTAAAACAGAAAACATACCACCAGTTAATGAGTGAGTGCCTGCCAACTGAGCTATGACAAACTGCTGTGTATCCCAACTTCTGAAGTAAAACATTTGGAAATGGCATAAAATTAGTATGTTGTGTTGCATCACTTTCTCACTTTAGTTTGCTTTATAGTTCCTTACAGGCCATATCCATAGCTCCTTAGAAGCCAGTTGATACCTGTAAGCTTCTTACATTTGGCTTTCATCCTCGTTTTTATCTTCATAAACCAAGTATCTTTTTAACTCCATAGTGGTACTTTGCTTTGTTTAGCTTGGGTTTTAAAAATAGATAAGTATGTGTTTAAAGTTGATTACCTATGCAATCAGAGCTGCATTATCCAAGTATTTGACTCCCTGAGGCAGTGGATTTAGTGAGTTCTCAGCAGCACAAGAGCTGTGAAATAAGATTTCTGCAGCTTATTAGACTGACCCGTTGAGTGCTTTGGGAAATACTTCTTGTAACTTCTATCACTTCCATTTTGTTAAATGTATAAATAGACATCTACTTTGCTTTTTGCCTTTGCAGCACAGCTAATGCACCAGAAGATGATGCTCCAAATAGGTATTCCCGAACAGACAGGACAACTTACAGCAGATACAGCAGGGATGCAAATTCTTCTGGCAGTTCCATACCAAGTAACGCTTTGGAAAAGAGGATTGAGGAACTTGAAAGGGTAAGTAACAACTAACATCTGCATGGCATGCATACATCTGAAATTAAATACCTTTGAAACTCTATGGGGAAATTTACAAGTAAAATAATACAGAAATTATGCTAAATGCTTGATGAGCAGATAATTATGGCTAGAAAAATGTATAAAGTCAGACCGACTAAGAAGAATGTGAACTTTCTAATCACAGATGCTTAGTTTTCATTTGGTATATAAGTGAGAAATAGCTGAGGTAAAGATAATACTCTTTGAAAGCCAGCAGCACTCTCTGTATTTCTCCTATGTACCTCGTGACATACCAACACAGGGCAAATAACCTGGGGGAAGGAGGAGCTCACTGGCTGGTCAGAAATTTAGCAAGCCTGTTTCTGATCTGCTTGTTTTGGATTTTTGATATACTGAATATTATAAAATTTAATTGCTATCCAGTTTGTTAAAGTTTTAAGCATCTAAAATATATTTAAAGATTTTATTACAGAAATTCTTCATACAAACAATTTTGGGAAAATATAATGTTAAATGATTTTTTTTTTTTTTCATCTGAAACAGTACTTTTGCTAAATAATGTCATCTCTGTAGTCTGTTACTGGCTTCTCAGTCTTCCTCTAAAAGTGGATTTTTGTTGGTAACTTGCCAAATATTCTTGCATTTGTATGGATGAAAATCACTAAATAAACACGATTTAAATAGCTGGTTGTTGGAAATGATGAAGATAAAGCATATTTTGTAGAAATTCTTTTTCTTTTCTTTTTTTTTTTTGTTGGTTTTTTGTTGGGTTTTTTTGATTCTTGGAGAAACCTGATTTGAGTGCCACTATCACAGAAATTAGAGAAAGACTTAAGGGCTTTCTTTCAGTATCCTGAACCCTAATTTACTGAATTCTTAAGAGACAATTTTTTTTTCTCACATTTAGGCCCACAGATCCAACACTGAGTCTTCCTTCCTTGTTAAGGGTGTGTGTATATATATATTTATATTTTTATATATATTTATATTTATATCAAAAACCCAAGCAAACAAAAAAAACCTCAAAACACCAAACCCAACCAACCAAAAACCCAAACAAGCAACAACAAAAGACTAACCCTCCCAATATAACAAATTTGGAAGCTAATACTTAACATTTACTTCTGGTTTGGGCCCCTGTCCATTTTGGGGTTCATGCTTAAGTTAAATATTAATTAAAACATTATCTCTGGAATCAGTGATACCACACAGGTTTGCTGTGGGTAAAATATTTTCTTAGACACGATTGTTTAGTCCTGGAAATATAAGGGCTTGAAGATGTGGGTTTGACTTGTAGAAAAGGAATTATAGGGGGGTGTGTGGTTTTTTTCTTTGTTTTAAATGGTAATAACTTAAAACTGTCTCTCAACACCAAAAATGGCATTTCAAACTTCATTACATGTTCTGGTTTTAGGAACTTGCAAAGGAGAGACAGGAAAATGCGAGATTAGTGAAGATGACACAGGACAAAGACGAGCTAATTGGAAAGCTGAAGGAAGAAATTGATTTATTAAACAGGGTAAGCACATATTTTCTTATATGTTGCTATATAAAGAGGGAATAAAAGTCTCTGCATTCTCTGTGCTCTTCTTCGGGCAGCTGCATCCACTGGGCAAGATCAGAAGAGAATGAAGTATGTGTGGGGTTTATACTTGTGTAACTTTTCAAGAGGCATGTCAATAAGTTATATTTTTTCCAGGTGATTTCTGTGTGTTGTGATTAGGTCCATGAGCTAATCATGAAGAACCTGAATTTCTTGTTGCTGTAAGTGCTCATACAAGTAGGGTATAAAAGCAAAAGTTCTTTACTGCCTCTTCTTTCCAAATTCAGTACATAGCATACCAAGAAATAATTAAGTTGGGGTTTTGACAGTTTTTCAATAAATTGTTATCCAGAACTTTTATTAGACCAAGTAATTACAATTTTGGGCAGCTTTTAATTTCTAATAATAGCTTAGATGATCTTAGAAAGGTTTAGGAGTAAGTGCATTATGACACATACTCTCATGCTCTTTATTGTTGATTCCCACGTAAGTAGAATAAGACAGGGGCAGGAGACTTGGCCTAGCATCACTCAGGCGAGGTGTGTGGGCAGAAGAAGAGAGGGTAGAAGAGTGAGACGTGTGGGAACGGGACAGGATGAGAAGTTTTAAAGTTGATAGAAGATAGCAATTCTAACAAATCCCACTTCTAAGCGCAGACTAGAACTCTTCATAGAGTGGATTAGTCATCACATCTTGCGCTTCCTGGCTGAGATGCAGAGCCAGGGTGTACTAGGGAAATATGCCTCTTCTAGTCAACTGCAGGCATTTTTATACAAATTCAGAAAAAACCCTCAGAACTTGCTTCAGTCTGTCCATCAGTGAATGGAGTCCCTAACTCTGTGTGCATAGTGGTAAACTTCCATTTTGAGCTGTTCGTTTGTAACAAAGGAGGACAGCATTCACAAGTTTGCAAACTAATCTGGAGAATGAAAGGAGATGAGATTATTCTGAAACAGGTTGTTTTTTTGTTTTTTATAAAGAAAGTTGGAAGTTAATCTCTAGGATAAATGAAGTATTGTCTGTTTTGGAGAGACTTCTGCTTTAATAGAGAAATCTGTCTTTGCTGTTCTTCCATTCTGCAAAGACTGTCACATGTAAGCTGATGACCTTATTACAGTCAAGGCAAGTGTTCATTCCTTCTACATAATGAACGGCAAAGCTACTTAATACTGCTTGTCACACCTGACTTCCTGAGTCAGAGGTCAGCAAGAACAAATCAAAAGAACCTAAGTAACAGAAAGCTTGTGGTTTAGGACCTTGACTGCGAGATTTGATGTTCCAGAAACAAGTTTTTTTTTCTTCTGGTATATTTGAAGTGTGATGTCCTAAATTAAATCCATTTAGTGTCTGACTAGAAACTGTCTTCGAGCATATGTAGTAAAGTCAAGCAGTGCGTGTGCTGTGCCTGTGTTAAGTATGATAGCAATTTCTGCTTGTATGGAAAGAAAACATAAACCAGAATATAGTCCTTTCAAAAACCTCTTTAGTGTGCAAAGACTAAAGTTGTACCTTTCCATGAGATCTACAAAGCCATTGTACTGGCCCTGCATAGGTAGCTTCTCTTTAACACACAAGGGAATTGATTTTGTGGGTTTTTTTATTTCTCCATCAGGTCAGCATTTATCATAGCTATAACACTGTCTGTTAGCTTACTTACAGTGCAAGTTACTTATGTTTGCATCCCATGAACTTTTCTTATGAACTGATTGAAACTTCTAGAAAGAGCATTTATTTAAATACAAGGGCTAAGCAATCAGAAAGCTATGCAATGAAATGGCATTTTAAGTTCATAACCATGGGTGCATCCTTGATTGGCAAAGATCTTGTGTCACACTGGAAAAACTTAATCCAAGAATCCTGGAAACTTGGCAAACTTTTTCCCAATTTAACTAAACATATTTATTTAATGTAACAATACAGTTTTACTGAGATTGGTCCATACTTTAAAGAACATGAGCTGCGTTTATGCTGAGAAACAGAAGAGGCTTTCTGCCATAAATGGCATTCTTTCACTGCAGTACATTAGCCACTAAAAGTATGTCTGCCACGTTTTTGTAAGAAAGGGGTAATTGCTTCATAAAAACCTCAAATGTCTGAAGGGAAAAGCATCTCAAGACATTGAAATATTTGTAGGCTAAGTTCAACTGTCGAATAGTTTACATTTGGTCATCTCTGACCTCACTAAGATGTCATTGTAGTTAGATGTGTGTTTGGAGAGAGTCTGTCAGTGAGGATTTACAATCCAATTAGTGTCAGTTGTGTAGTTCTGGTTCTTTTGATATGTGAAGTCCAAGCTTTCCTGTTGTTGCATATTTTTACTAATAAACATAAATTAGTGTTGTAATATTGAATATGAAGCTTCAAATTGCAGAGTGGCAAAAAACACCTGCATCTCTCAGTCCACTGTTTCTGTAGATACTTAAACTGCAAGTTATTTTTCCTGGCTCATATTCAAGAAGCTTTTATTTGTAGTAATCTCTGGAATGTTATTTTTGTAGCATAAACATTTCACAAACTTTTAATATTTTATTTTGTGTAAATTACAGGTATTTAAACAGAAGGGTTTTAGGTAAGCTTTAATTGAGGCATCTGGTGACTAGGTTAACAAGTTCAAACAGTATTATGTGTACTGAACTAAAAAAGTATAATTTTATTGAAAATGTGTTGTCTCTTCCATCTGATTGTTAATCTGAACTAAAAAGAGAAAATAATGTGTGTTTCTTACAGTTACATAGTAGACTGTATTTTTAGTAGCTATCCATCAAAACTTTCCACGTTCAGATGTTTAAGTCACTCCTATCTGTGGTCAAATGCTTTTCCCTGTAGTCACTCATACTGTGATGCAGCGTGAGGCAAAGAGGAATTTCTGCTAGGGATTTCTTGATTCCACAGTACAAAACCAGTAAAGTAATAGCAAAGGTATTGCGGTATGGATTTTGGCTTGGCAGACCAAACAGGCTTTTAAAAACCATTATTTCTGATTAAACACAACATCTCTAGCATGCATTCTTGGAATGACCCCACTGAAAAGAAATAAGAAAATAGGCTATCTCTCGCAAACACCATTTAACAACAACAGAGAAAATCTTTTCTCTACTGCCGTTTCATGTTTAATCTGCCATGGCAACAGTAGAGTTTTGCAGGCTTCAGGCAAAAGGCATCTGAGATCTCTAATGAGAATCTTGATTCTTCTTTCTTTGCCCACCTTTCACTTTTCTCCTTAAAGCGCTATCCTTGAGGTCACTCTTCTGTTCTTCATTTTTTTGTTCTCATTCTTTTTCTTCCGTGTTTTGTTTTGTAAAATTATTTTTACTGAAGTAGCACAGCATTAAACAGCCATTTTCACTTTAAAGGCTTGAAAAGACTTGGTAGGAAGTGAAGAAATGAAAGGAGCTGGATAGTATGGTAACTGGTGAAAGACGGATGAATGTTTTGGGTAGGAGCAGTCTATTTTAAGCACCCATTATTACTGTGTATGATGTCTCTCAGTAGCAATTTAGACAAGATACAAAATGCCTTTTAATTTTTTCACAGAAAAAGAAAAAAATATGGACAGGCAGTACTTTTTCTGAAAATTTGATAATTTAAAGCACAAAGCAGGTCTTCTTGCAGTAATAACCAGTGATGTGGGTATGTGAGCAGGATAGTTGCAGACAAATACATTCTGGGAAGTAGAGACAATAACTGACTAACACACTCTCTATATGACAATAAAATAATCATGTACATCCTATTTTGGTTACTTGATGCATTAATTCCTGCTGTAGCTTTAGTTGTGATTTTACGTTTCCATTTAAAGATGCTTGTACATGGGAATAGAATATTAATATTTTGTAATCACAGTAACAAGGCTGGTTTAACAGATTTAATAATATCTGCTATGACACTAATTCTTTGCAACCCCAGCTTCTTCATTACAGAGCTAAGGTGCAAAATTCCTGATGCTACTAATTGAGAGTTTATATTTACATCCTGAGAAACATTTATTTTTCTTTTTACAGGACCTAGATGATATAGAAGATGAAAATGAACAATTGAAGCAAGAAAATAAAACCCTCTTAAAAGTTGTTGGACAGCTGACAAGGTAGAAGATTCAAGCCTCAATGAGGAAAGATTTAAAAACTACTGATTGAACGTTAAGGTCAATATAGTAATACTCCCTGTGTTGCAGTATGTTATAATAACTGTCTTTATATTTATTGTTAGGAAACCAGATGAATGTTTATTTTCATAGTACTTCTTCATTCAATGAAATGGCATCAAATTGTGGTATACTTTTAGCTTTCTTATTGCATAACAGTAATTAAGTTTTTTGACATATTTCAAGATACTAAGTTCAAAAATACTTGGGTTTTGTATCTTCAGATTACATCTGAATAAATTACAGTAATTTAAAATTCATAGCACCAAGATAACTTTCAGTCCATGTGGGTGTATATTTTTGAAATGAATGGAAGCAATACATATAAACTTTGTTTACACAGATCCAAAATATATATTTTGGGAAATACTTCCTTTTTTGTTTAAACACAGCTGTAAAGTGGGTGCCTTATTACTGATGTATAGCTTTTTGCAGATTGATTACTTGTTCTAAAACTCTTGTATGTTGAGGTTTTTTTACTGTATCTGAAAGACTGACAATAGCACAGAGTAGCAATATTTTTTCTCTTTAACAGTATTCTGATAGGAGGGGGAGGTTTTATTTTAAAAAAAGTAAGAACTCCAAACAAAACCACCAAAAAACCCAATGCATCACCTGTGGTATCAGCATTAATGAGTTCTTAGAATCATACTGAAGCTGTGCACTGCAGTTTATTTTAAAGCTTGTGCTTTAGCAATGAAATGCAAGTTTGCTATCAGACAGTAAGTTTGTTTGCTGTGTTGAGAATTCACACAAAACCTGGAGCGTTCATTTTAGCAAAGACACTTTTGCAATACTCTTCTACTTAAAGCTGTCATCTTAAAATTTATAGGGATCATAACCAACATGAATTTTTTTATGTTTTAATTTTTTCAAGCTGGGTGAAATTTCTTGTACGTAAAGTAGCGGGGCATACAAGTGATTCATGCCCTTTTGAAACATGGTTTAAAAAAACCTTTTATCCTTGATTTTAAACTAACAAGGTGTTTTAAAAGTGCCTGTTTTGATGCTATAATCCAGTTATGACAGCATACTGATTCTTCTATAATATGATAGTAGACAAAATTTTGTTTGATGTCAACCACAGACCTCAGTTAACAGTTCTCTTAAAATTCTTGTTAGGCAGAAATCTGATGTACTTTATTTCGTCTTAATACAGCACATTTTTCATTTGTGATCAGAATAAATGTGTATGTTGTGAGTTAGGACACTAGACGTGAAAACATTTCAAAGAGTCCAGGCTTTTTCTTGACAATGTTGAAGTTTAG
Source organism: Coracopsis vasa (assembly GCA_026283785.1). Taxonomy (NCBI): domain Eukaryota; kingdom Metazoa; phylum Chordata; class Aves; order Psittaciformes; family Psittacidae; genus Coracopsis; species Coracopsis vasa. The sequence continues at coordinate 18,348 of JANHGB010023587.1, forward strand.
TGTCAGAAAGTTGCATGCATGTAATTTTTGTTACCTTAAAGGCAACTTTAATATGTAATAATGATCACCTTTACAGATTTGCCAGTTGTTTCATAATGCGTATTTACTGACTGTAAGAGTTTCAAATCCAGTTACTATTGTTACGCCTTGGATTGTTTTGGATATAGGATAGGTTATTTTGCATTTGTGTATTTGAAGTATTTTTCAAGACACTTATATTCCAGGATGCCTTGATGTTTTCCTTCACAGTGGATGAGATCCCATGGGACACTATTTAAAACCTCTACTCAGGGGTTTAAATGGTATGAGGGTTTGTATTGGCCCTCTGACCTACAATATACACCAATAAATATTGCTTTTAATAATATTCAAATAGTAAGAAGTCCCTTAATTTATCAGTTTCATGAAATTTAAAAATTTAAGTAATAAAATTAATTTGAGATGTATGTCTTCTCAATAAATATGAAACTTTCTCTGGAAGAACATCTGATTTCTTTCTCTGTGCACTATGTAGGAAATAAACATACTGATCTATGGCATGGGATGTCAAACATATTGACGCTTCATTAAGGAGCTTACACAGAACACAGATATTACTACGACTTGTAAATGAGAGATTTCATAAACTGTATTTCACATACATTTTAAACCAAAGAACAATAACAACAAAGGACATAAACAAGAGCTACTTGTCTTCATATTACCTCTTCTTGGTTTGTATGTATAAAGCTTAACAGCAATAATGCCAAAATTAGAATTTTTTTTAACTTGGACATCCAGCTGGCAGGCACATTTGCAGAAGTTTTCTGATACCCTGCCTTGAAGAGGTGCTGTCAGGGGAAGTTTCCAGTTATTTGAAACCAGAAGTGCCTCAGGCAGAACACGTTGGGAGCTCACAGATAAAGTTCCTCAGGACATCATTGTTGTTGTGTATTATTATACAAATGTAGAGCTCTTCATGTTTTTAAACGTTCCCACAAATTGTGTCTTGAAGCATAACACTTCTGCTGAAGTTTGGAAGATCTAGATGGCTTTTTGGAAAAAAGTATGTCAATAACACTTCATTATCACTTACATTATCAGATTCTTGCGGGAAGCTTATTAGATTCTAGCAAAAGTGATGTATTATGTAGAATGTTAATAATTGTCTAGTCACTACTTGCCATTATCTTTTTATTTCAGTAGGGTATCCTTATAGTGAAGCTCCAGTGTGGAGTCAGTTTTTATCCTAGGTTATTTGAAGGTGTTGAATTAGCTACCTTACCAGCAATTAATTAACCTGTGTCCATGTCTTTCTTTGTCAGTCCAACACCTCTGTTGTTGTCAATTGTGTGATTTAAAAGCAGAGAGACTGCTGTAATTCAGGAATCATGTAGCTTTCACCTGGGAAGGCTATATGATTCCTGAATAAACGAATCTGGGTGTTAACGTGCCTAGGCTGAATTAATTTACTAGGGCTGTTAGGGATGGGGGTTAGTATGCAATATTAACTGCATGGGTAAGCCTCTTAGAGATTTCTGAACTTTCATGTCTTAAAATTCATACCAATCCACTTAGGTCTAGCATGTGTGTTTCTGGGTAACTTGGGTCACCTAGGAAATCTAAACAGAAAAGTATTGGCATTGACTAAAGCAAATAAGACTTTTTTTCAAGCTATTTTAATAATGAATCTTATTTTGGTAATGCACAATGTTACCCTTGTTATGGTTGCATACTGTTGTATAGAAAACATACTGTATCCAGAGCTGAAGGTTAAAATTGAGCATTGATGATAAGCACTAAAGTTTGTGGGATTTATTCCCTAAGGAAGTTCAACCATACATAAATGTTGGTGATTTTTACAAGGAAATACGAAATGGCTAGTTTTTAACTTTTTAACTAATTAAATGCCCATGCGTACATTTGGTGTTACTTGATGTATGTATTAACTGATAGAGTACAGTCTGTATTGGCAAATGAGTGGTTTTTCTGTCTTTAAAGCAAAATTTTTCTTGGTTAATTACCAGGTTTATATTTATACCGTCAGAGATGAATTATTTCTGTGTTAGATTGGCTCTGAATTTGAGAGTTAGAGTGAGAAAAGGGTGACAAGAAATGAATGAATGCCTTCCAAAGTTGGAAGTATAACCTAATGATTTATTTTTTTTTTAATTCAGCTGTACTGAGAATTAGCTGTGGAAAGATTTGTGATTGTCCTAAGCGCTGCAAAAGATACAGGGGCTTTAAGTATGTTGGAAACAACTGATTAACCTACATCAAAGCTTTCTTCATCTTGACTTGTATCATTACAGCTTGGAAATTTGCTACTGTAGAGAGACCAAAAGGGAAACTGGAGGTCAAATTACCTTCTAATATTTTGCTAGGAGAGCAGAGTTGCACTGACTCCAGCTCTTCCAAGGATTTCTGTAAGTTCTTTGCGGCTGTTTCCAGTTTGAATTGAAACAAATCAGTTTCAGTAGCCAAGAGGAAAGGTAATGATTGAGAAACAAATACATTAGTAATAACTATGGATACCATTAACATATGGCTGAATGTCAGTATTTCTTGGACTCAGACCCTTTATGAAGATGTCAATCGAATTGGTCCATTTTCATCAGTATTAATGATCATAAACATCTGACATTTTTAATAAGAAACAACTATTTTACCTGGAGAAATTACCACTGCAGACCATGACTTAAGAACTTAGTACAGTAAAAATATTTTGAACTGGTACCTATAGCTGCTAATACTAAGAAGCTACGGATTATATTTAAGAGGTTTGTTAAAACTGAAACAAATTAATTCAGGATCTTGTTTAATTTGATATAGAAGTTCTCTACAGATCTGTTCCATGCCAGTCATTCAGCATTTCTGGTAGCATTCTCCTGTTATTAAGCATTTCTTTAGGACTGCTTAAATATATCCAGGACAAAAATGACTTCAGTATGTGTTTTAGTAGCATTCATGATCTTCCAAGTATGTTAACTTACTGTAGCAAATCTCCACCTACTATTTGTCCTTGTACTGTGGCAGATGTACATTATGTTGTCAGTTTAATCCTTTTGCTTTTATTTCTGGATTTCTGGTGTTAAATGTTCTTGTTCAGGGCTGGCTGTGATTTTCCTGTTCTGGAAAAATTGTTAGTTGAGTTGCAGGTAAAAGATACATGTTTAATCTAACATTGAAGACTCTGTGCCTTTGTCCAAATAAAACAGTATTCTTTTTAATCCAGGCTGACTACTTATTGTGTTTAAAGGAGAATTTAATACTGTCTGACTATTATTCCATGATTTGCCACCTCTAATGGAAAGCTCCTAACCTGAACTTTTAAAGTTGGTTTTACATTCAGATTCAGTTCTTCAAATGTGTATGTGTTTGTACCCATGCGCAAGAGAAACCTCCATATTTCCACTATACTAATTTTCTGCTTTGGGAATGTAGTGAGCTTCCATCAGCTAAATGGAAATGATCTTTTCCTGTACTTGGGAACTGAAGTATAGCCCTTCCTGGGAAAAGGTAATGAAAGATGTTACAGTGCTACTTCTACTCAAGGTAACTTCATAATAGGTCTAATTTCTGAGGTTTCTCTACATGTTCTGTTCTCCTGCACAGATAGAATCATGAAAGACAATCTCCTTTTCATTCACTGCAGCAGACTACACATAAAGAGAACAAGTGGATCATCAGTAAACACCAGGGAGATAACAACTATAGCACAGTTTATCATAAAGTTTGTAGTGTTGTTTTAAAAAAGCTTGAAGCATAAGTACCATAGACATGCATTCGACACCCTGGTTACTTTATGGACAAGATTATGAGCATTTGCATTTAGTAAATTTTAAAATGTTATGTGAATTCAGTTTAAGATTATTATTCCTACAGCTGAAGCCTAGTGGCCTTCAGATTTTGTCTTAAAATACAAAAGTATGTCCTTACTCAGTTTTTGCCTTTGGCATTTTAGGTTCTGTCTTGCTGTGAAATTTTAGCTCCCAGTGCACAAGTGCCTGTGTCTTGCAAGGATTGTCTTGCTATCTTAGAGATGGAGCAAGAGGCAAGTACCTTAACATAGCAAAGAATAATAGCAGAGTTCTGGAAATGTCTGACTTATGTTTTCTCCTAGTTTGGGCCAAACCATGCAAAACATGGTTAGTAATTAGTGATGGGGTTGTAGTGGATGTTGCTAATGAAAGAGTAGGAAAAGTAAGGTTCTCTTTTCTTTTTATCTGTATTTTTTGCTTTCTTCCAGGAATGTTTGTGTGTTTTTAATTGCTGATAGATTAAACAGTAAACATTGGCAATAACTCTGTAAATTTCAGAAAGAATCTTTGAGGTGGGAGGTACCATTGTTGGTATCTTAATTAACACCTTTGACTCTTAGGAATGTAATGTGGTAAAGATCTGTTACAGATAATGGAAGATAAAAGCCCCGTCTATACTGCAGAGATGATAATCCAAGTCTATGCTGATCTTTAATCATTATGTTGTAAATTATTAAGAATATTAAATAACATGGGTATCAGACTTTGTTTTGAGATCTGGAATTTCTTTAATAAGGGAGGTAATGAAAATGTATGCATATCTGGTGCTAATGCTCTGCCTTTTTTCTGGTAAACAGAACTACTGTTGAAGACAAACAGGTTTTATAATTGATCTGTTCATTGTTGTCTTCTTTAGGTGTTACAGCTGATAAAATCCTTGCTTTCTGAAATAGCAAAAGGTTGTAGTTAAAACGTGGTGACAGCAAAAAAGAAAACTTAATCTCAGTGTAATCTTCTAGGGTGGGAACTCAAGCAATTTTTATGGGTTTCCCTTGATGAAATGACCTGAAGATATTTAGGTATTACAGGCTTGTTCAACAAGCTGTTGTGTAATCTCGTGCCACAAAGCAGCGTTAACTCTTGTCCTTTCTTTGTATCAGTGTGTTTTCTAAGAAGACAAAGCATAATTTAAAAGAAAACCAGTGTTTTTCTGCTGCACAAGATTATACTTGAGAAAACTGTAGCTTGATAATTGGCATCTTGACACATTCTCCATTAGTATTTATCTCTGGAAATCAGATTTTGTAGACTGAGAGCCTGTGGAATGAAATCTTTGTTTCTGTCTCTCTCAGAAATGTTAATCTCTGCTTTTGCCTGAAGGCTCGTTATAACAATGATTGCATTTTAGGGAGTTTAAGATTCTGATTGCAACAGTGTAAGTGTGGTTACAGCCAGCTACCAAATATGTTTAATGGGTGGGGACAATAAAACCACTGAAGCTTTGCAAGTTGAGACTCTCTAGAAATAACTCTCATATTTCTCTGTGAACCAATTATATAGAAAATGCTAATTGTTCCCAACTGAATCACTCTTTCTTTCCATTTAACTGCTTCTGTTCACTATAGTTAGTAATAAAAAATCGCTTAAACTCCCCTGTAACTGTGTTGCTCTGGCCACTTCCAGTTTTCACTCTCCAGATTCTGGGAGTTGTAAAGATGGTTAAGAACGAGGAAAACAAGGAGAAAATGTATGGATTGAGACGGGGCAAAACTGATTATTTGAAGAGGAATAGATGTGTAAGGGTAAAGAAAATCTAGGTTTTCTCTTTTGTTTTTTCACATAGTCTTCAACAAGGAAAGGAAGACAGACTGGGTATTTTATAAACATCTACAAGTGCTTCCAGTAATCACTGCAGTATAGTTCATGGTTTTATGAGAAAAAAATAATATCCAGCTTTTTATTTTCTCACTTTTGCACAAGTACTTAAGAAGGAAAGAATATGACTTTCCACCCTTTAAGAAAGGCAAATTACTATAAAACCAGAGCTTTGATCATGCTTTTCCTAGATCATGCTAGGATGTAGTTGAGCAGGCAGAAATTTTGGACATTGCTTTTCAAATATTACATAATTGTGGTACTACCACAGTTACTATTACGAAATCGTAGAGTCATAGAATGGTTTGGGCTGGAAGGGACGTCAAAGATCATCTAGTTCCAACCCCCCTGCCATGGGCAGGGACACCTTCCACTAGGCCAGGTTGCTCCAAGCCCCGTCCAACCTGGCCTTGAACACTGCCAGGGATGGGGC
>JANHGB010023589.1:8077-98501 GCA_026283785.1 Coracopsis vasa
AGGGATTTTACATGTGTAAGCCCCATTTAGTGTTAATGGCAGATACCAGTATGCAAGCTCCATTCACTGGGAGGAAAAGAATCTAGCACACCTAATTAACTAATACTGAATCACTTGCATAGATAATATTTCCTGTTCACTGGTGTTTAGTATTCTGGGTAAAAGCACAGTCCTGCAAACAGACCTCAAGATTGCACGTCTAGCTGAAATATGTAATAGGAAAACTGACTTTATTGTTTAAATGTACACTGTTTGCTTCCTTTTTCTTCAAGAACAGCATAGCTTGTAAGATTCAATAGCTTACACCTATGTGGCTGTTAGATTTTCACAGCAAAGCAGCAGATCAGACGTGTCACCCTATTGCTCTGCAGGCAAGGTCCAGGGTCCATACCTGGGCTTTCAGTAAGCAGGAAGGAGCAGTCCCTCAGTATCAGAATCTCTCCATTGCCCTCACTGAGCATTGAAAATGGCTCTATGCCCTAATTGCTACTCTGAAGACTATCAAAATCCAGGGTGTTTTCATGAAAAGTATGGCTCTTCCTGCTATCAGCTTCTGAATTAGTGATGTATCTTACCACTAAATACTAGTTAGATAACCTACAGCAGTGTTGTACTTTTATATTCAATCTTATAGGATCTTTCTCTCGGGGACTAAATCACAGCCTTGCTTTCTTTCCTTTAAAGCAGCTTTCCTGGTACCATCGTATCTAGTTTTTCCTCTCTGTGAGGGGTAGATGCTATCCTAGTCAAAAGAGGGCTAGCTGAAGAGCTGTCACTGTAGCTACAACACTATAGGTCAGCCAGAGAAAATGCTGGCTTCAAACACAGTGACAGAAGACAGTTCATTTGTGGAACCAGGGCAACATTCAACTTCCCTTTGCCCAGACTCTGTTCTTTGCAGAACACTGTAACAGGGGATGCACACCTGCCATATTAGGGGTAAAGAAAATCATGCAGTATCTACTAAAGTGTGAAAGTGGGTAGATGAGGATCTCATTTGCACCCATAAAGTGGATGATGAAGAAAAAGAAGTTCAAGGTGTTCAGGTTTTTTACATTAAAAGCATAATGTGCTGCTTTCCAAGTCACTGTGTCCCAGGATATTAAATATGGGCTTGTGTAAGAAGAGCAGATTGAAATCTTTTTAAACTTTACTTAAAGTTTGGGCTACTGTGGAACTTCTTGGCTCAGTCCTCTCTCTCAATAGATTTACAATATCAGAGTTATGCTGTAATTGGTACCACACTGACACATAATGTAAAGTGTTACCTACATTTAAAACTTGAAAATAGTATTTGAATTCCATATTCACAGGTAATAAGAGTTCATCTTCATGGTGGGGAAAATGAGTTTCAGAATGACAGCTCCTAACCTGGGTTTTTTTCTTTCCAGTTCAGTTCAAATGGTTTCCTCAACATGGGGATTATTCTGCAGTCCTTATTCAGGCAAAAGCCTCCCTGAAGTCTTGAATATCAACACAATGATAGCCATTGAGAAAGGCTTATCATTATAAATATATCTTTGTCATTTAGTCTCCATGTTTCCAATGCAATCTTTATCAAAAGTGCTGCAATAGTCCATGCTAATGCCAACAGCATTATGGTATGTCTGTAATTCTATGTAAAACATTGAATTTAAATATAACAATAATTGGCATTTTGACCTTCTCCTTCCCAAGGATTGCAGAGCACTTCCAAAAAGTAAGTTTATTAATTCTCACAATAGCAAATACCTGTCAAGGCAAGTATGTCTGGATAAGATCCAAAGCCGCTTTGGAGAACAATTTGTTATAGTACCATTGTGCCTGAGAAAAAGCCTACACATTCCAATTTCTTTGGTGAATTTCCAACAGAAAGTTCCGTAACTCCCCAGAAAACAGACTCCTTGTTTTCAGCCAGCTCTTCTCTTTACCCTTAGGTCATGGTATCTCTGAGCAATACGGTAAATCACAGGAATTTGCTTTTGCAGTGTCTTGAATTGACATTTAAATTATTCTCCTGATTCAGATCTTCTGACAATCTGGCAATAAAGTTGACAGTTGAGTCCAAATTTGCTTATTCTGTGGCATTTGTGACAATCCCTGTGTGAGTTCTGCTCTTTTAAAGACCAGATTTCCTCATGATCTTAGTCTGGCAGCCTCTGTGGTAGGGATCTGTTTCAAGCTGGAGAAATCTCCCAGCAGAGGAGTGGGCAATCTTTCCACTGTGCCTGCTGTGAAGCTTGGGAAGAAAACCACATGTATTCCCTCATGCTTTGTTCTTTTCTTAGAAACAAGTATCTAAAGATGATGGACCACAGTCTGATGCCTGTGGACAGAGAGGGATGGAAGAGACAGCTCTGATCATCTTTGTGCTAGAAAGGTGGGAAAGCATCAGCTTAACCTGCATCTTTGCAGATTACATGGCCTCAGAAGATGTGAAAAGTCTGCTGTTGGGCAATAGCAGAGATGAGAACGTTCCTTTCCTTCATTCCCCTTGAGAGTTACCATTCTGGGCAGCTGGCAAGCAGCTGAGCTGTGTCCCTTCACAATTAGTCCATCAGGCATGGTAAGTATCTCACAATCTCACCACCTTCTTCATTGCATGAGTGAGTGAGTGATTAATGAATGAATGGGTTTTCAGGTTTTTTTACAGAGTAATTCAAAGCTGTAGTATCATCACTTAGATAAGATTAAAATCCTGTTTGACATTTTAATAAGAATAAAACAAGCATTTGCTTGCTAGGGCTTGATCAGGAAATACTGTGGTTGTAGATAAATCAATACATAATATAGGTTGTTCTTTAGAAACTTTAGAAAATATTACTTGTGTTTGAAATACCACATACTTTATGTCTGTGATCTGTCTTTGGCTGGTATATTGCAAGGTTTTCTGTTTCCATAGATTAAAGAAAGGCAAGAGAAGGTAAAAAGCCATACACAGAGCTAAGAGGCACTGGCTGCATGTGTTATTGCTGTGGCAGTATTGTGTCTTTCACATGTTAAGCACCAAATGAAACAACAGCTAACCAGGAAAAGGTAACCTATTCCCTTTGAGTGATGCGATCTAGACTACAGCTGTATAGCAAATGGTTATGTGTTTTTCACAAACTGTATTGGTGACAAACATGAGTTAGACGTAGCTGAAAAAGAATGCTTTATTTAAATTCACATTAACCAAAACTTTGACATTTGGCATCAAAAATGGCATTTAAAAGTTGCATGGAGTTGTCTTTGTGATCATTCAACTTCTGTCCTTCTCAGATTCAGTGCTTACCTCTCTCCTGCCAGTGAACATTGGCTCATAACAAGGAAGAGTCTGGGCTGCAAATTTATAAAGAGTTCAGCTTCAATTAAATACTACTGCATATATCAGGATGAGGAGGGTGTGGATGAGCCATCACAGATTTACTGCTTGTTCTTATGCACATATTATTGTCTAAGGATACTAATAATGTGAGCCTTTGGACTTTGCTTTCTAATTGTGGATGGCTAAGTAACTTGATGGCTGCCAAAAAGCCTGTGTTTGTGTCCACTATCAAGCCAGGTGATTTCATCAATCTAAATGCCTGAATCTCCTTCCTTTTCAGAGCCTGGCATAATGAACAACTCATATAGTATCAGGCAGATATGAATTTGTGGAGGAGCATAGGAGATGGCAGAAAAATGGCACCTCTCTATCTTGAGGTAATTTTTAAAGCAGGAAGGAGCCAGGTGTACTGCAATAAGTGATTTTTAACTAGATTCTCCATCCATGAATGTCCATATGCGAAAAGGCAATTGGTTTCAAAGCACTGCTGCACATTTATTAAATATTATGTACAAAAGCCATGGGAAAGCACTTGCTTAGGCTGACTCAGTGCCCCATATCACATTTGTGTCTGTGGGAAGAGAAGTAAGAGTAAAGAGGAGTAATCATTTGATCTAAACAGGGACACAGCTGTATTTCTAATGTGATCCAGGCCTTCAAAGGGCCAACTCCTTTCAGTTTGCCTTAGAGGAGCTGTGAACATCTCATTCAGGCGTGTGCACATAAATACAGCAGCTGCCATTGCTGATGGCTTTGAAGCATTTTGCAGTCAACTGCTGGCGCTGGTGGCTCCATGCCAAATCATGATGTGATTCTGATCCTGAGAAATTTTCATGCAAGACTGGGGACAGAGGTCATGGGTTGAATGTAATGGGCTGACATGTATTAAGAAAGATTAATGAGCCTGGGCACAAATTAATTGTGTTCTTATCAGGTAATCAGCAGATCTTGCTAACACTTACTTTCAATTTTATGAAAGAAGAATATATGTTGGGGTGGGCAGCTATAAGGAAACAGAGTATTTATTGTTATTTAAATGATATAAAGTGTAAGTTTTGTCTGGTATAAAATCTTATCAAGAGGTTATTCCAGCTCAGGTCAAAGCTATTTTTCCAAGTTCCACATTAACAGGGAAAGGAGCTGCAAGAACTGTCTAGCTTTATTATGGTGTCAGGAAGAAAACCAGGGTAGTGGAAAAATAAGACCAAGTTTGTTGTTTGCAACTGTGATCTGAGAATAGTGAAGCAGCATAAGGGTAGTGGTGGGTTACAAAAGATGCTGCCAAAGAAATCATGTTATGACTCACAAACTAGAAAAGATTTAGTATTTTCATTCAATTAAACACTGCTAAAATGTGAATCCAAAGAGGGATTCTGTTCTATGGGATAGTTTCCTTTTAACCAGCAATCAGAACTTGTTCCCCAAAATCCAGCTGTTTCTTCCAAACGTTTTTCACTGTCCTGAGGAATCTGAAATCATGGAGGGGCTCAGGAAATGTATGTGCATTTGTTATGCCTGTTCCACTGCTTTTTGTCTTATATGGGTTGTTTGGGGGCTTTTTAATGAGTTATATACTAGAGTATTCAGGTTGCTGACTTAAGCAGTTACAAGTCAGGAGATAATAGAAGCAGGAGGTTATTGTGTTTAAAAATTGTATCAAAGAGCTTGCAAGTAGACGATTAATGGGTAGAATATGAATGAGGGCGTTTCTTCCTTTTTCAGTGCCTTTTCTATGGAAACAGCCCATAGCCTGGGATGAGTGGGCTCAAGTTCTTGTGTCAGATTGAATAAATCTGGGTGAGTTTCAGCATGGTCCATGAGGTTACTTTGGGTTTACTGAATCAGATCAGAACATTTTAGCAGCAATTGGTATGTTTTTCAAGTTTGTATGCAGCTATTTGTGGGAAGTGTTTCATCAAATATTCCAAATTGAAGGTATTAACAAACCAAAGCTGTTACAAACCAAAGCTGGATGTTCTAACAATGTAAATGACAGTGGCAACAAGCAAAGACGTATGAAGATAGATATGCACAGTAGAAAACTAGCTACTAATATAAATGAGTTAAAAGCCAGGCCTCAATAGACCCCTCCAGGGGCACGAGCTCACCATATGTTTCAGAATAATTCAATGAGAAAAGAACCAGGCCAATCCCAATTCTTCCTGTGGCAATATTCTCAGGAGCGTCAAGAACACTTCCAAGAGAAGAATATGAACAGCATTCACAATAAAACTTGGGAAGAGAGTGGGCATAGTCGTCCTTCTTTTGTGCCTGAGCTTAAGTCACTTGTCAAGTAAAAAGCTGGGGTTTCCTCTATGTGAATTTTCTCAGAGAAAAGGCAGTCCTTTACTGAAAGAAATCCCATATGCTTGAGCTTAAGTATCACTTGGCTGAAGTGAATGAAGGTACGTACACCTCTTTAGCTGACAGATCAATGACATTAGGATACTCAGGGTTCAGTGCCAATAATTGTTTGGTGCATCTATATTAAAATAAATACATAAATAAAAGCTGGAATTGTGACATGTCACAAGTACCATTTAACCAAGTGCTCCCTAAAAGATGTGGAGCTTCCCCTTCTTCTCCTTCTTTAAGCTTTAGAAGTAAGTTATACCTCCACGGCTTCTTAACCCGGTGAGTGGGATTTGGAGGGACTCATCCTGTGTTTGAGTGTTATTGTTTTATCACCATTGTTCTGGAGTCTTAGCTAAAAGGTGTAATAAGATGGCAAGTCCTACGGTGACTCCTTCCCTCTCAGAGCCTGGCATAATGAACAACTCATATAGTATCAGACAGATACGTATTTGTGGGGGGATATAGGAGATGGCAGGAAAAGGAGTGAATAAAACAGCAACAGGGTAAATGAAGTGTTAGTTGACCAGTAAAACATCTGTGACACAGACTCTGCTTTCTGGTTTTGCCCAATTATTCTCATTTCTTTTTTCTACCTGCAGAAATTCACTAACTAGAATGAGAACACAAAGCTTGTATGGCAAATATAAATCGACGCAGTGCCACTGGAGCCAATAAAGCCTGGCTGTTTTACACTGGTTGAGGAGCTGGCTCATTTTGTTGCAGTTTTCATTGTATAAAGAAGCAAACCATGATTTAAATATAAAGAGAATTTCAGTTGTAATGAGCCCTTGTTTTTACAATATATGTAGCACAGTGCATGGAAGATTTTTTACCAGCCTACCTTCCCTTCAGGAAAATGACACTATAAGGGTTTGATACGGTCAGTAAGTTTGGGTTTTTGTTCTGTAACATTGCCCACTTTGGGGTTTTATCACATTCACAGCAATGCTTTGAATTTTTATTCATCACCATGTGTAAGACAGTAGCTTTTTACTGCTGCTTGTTAGTGTACATTTTGGACAATGTTAACATCATCTCAGATATTCAGGACAAGTGAGGAACTTGGTTTAAGTCCTTAGGAGAAGCTAAAAAGACTATTAACAAGCCGAGTCCATAAAAAACATCTGTTCCAGTCATGCTGCTGATTTTTTATTAGTCCTTCAAATCCATAGCAAAGATCTCTAGAGCAAGAAAAATGCTCTAGTGTGGAGTGCAATTTCCAATTTCTTAGCTAACCTGATTTTGTTGATTCATACATATGCATGATTCAGTACTGTTCCTGAATACAAACAAAAAAACCAGCCCCTTTTGGGTTGTACTTTATTTATTTTCCTTGAAATGCCCTTGAAATTTCATTTGCTCAGTGAAACCAAACAAATAATTGCATACTAAAAGGAAAATGAAAAGTAGCAAGCTAAATAATTTGTAACATCAAATATTCCTCTTGCTGTGGTTAACGTTCGCAGTGAGGGGAAACAGGCAGCAATAAACAGCCCAATGTATCTTAAATGCAATAACTAATATCAATGTCAAATGCATGAAGTGAAAATACCTTAGGATATGCTTTCACAGTTCTGCTCTATCGCTGCTAAATGGAATATGCTATATAACTATAATAGCAGTCATACTTGTCATATTTCTCCTGATCTCTAAGGAAAAATACCCATGGAGCCATTATGTGGCTTACATCTTTTTCTAGTCAAAGTTGCATTTTTATGGGGGTCTTTATGGTGGTTTTTAAAAGTTTACACTCTGAAAGCAAACTTGTCATAATTTGTATATCATACAGCCTATACCAAGTCACACTCCTGATAATTAGGGACATGCCAGTGCTCTGCTGTGCACATTACTGCTAGCTAGCTGTATAGTAAATAACAAAAGATTACTTCTGATTTGGCCTCTGTAATGCTCATCTGTATGAAAAAAGGCAAATAAGCAAGTTCTTTTAACCGGGTTTTTTGACAATGACCCCATTAACCACACCGAACAAAAGTCATCACTGATGTAACTCAAACAATACCAGTGGAGTAATAGCAAGGATTGAATTTGACCCATTTTAACTAAAATTTACACTCATTTCCCTCAACACCCCAGGTAGAGACTTCATATGGCGATGAGCACTTTTCACCATGTTCCAAGTGTGAAATGTTGCTGAACATAAAGTTTGTAAATTAAAATGGGCATTTTGGAGTCAGTAGTTGTCAGTGAGCATCCTGCTGAGAAAACAGCATTGTTTGTGATTCCAGCACTTGCGTGGAAACCCCCTGCCAAAGGAGACTGTAAGTCAGATCCTTTTCTGCTGGAAATGTCTCCTTTTGGGAGGAGAATCATAGAATCACAGAATGGTTTGGGTTGGAAAGGACCTCAAGATCACCTAGTTCCAACTCCTCTGCCATGAGCAGGGACAGCTCACTCTAGACCATGCTGTTGAAGACTGGGTCTTTGGGTGCTGTTGCTACAGACTGTGCATTGCCATACTGTGGTCCCAAGGAACATTCCGAGCAGGATATAGGGTGCTGATTTCATCACAGCATGTCTTTCCCTTGATCCCTTTTTTGGTCTTAGTTCTAAAATAGCAGCTCCTGCTCTTTACCCTTTTGTACACTGTGATGGTGATATCTGCTCCGTTACAAGGTGAAGAATTGCCTTGGTGGTCAATGTGGTTTAATTCAAGAGGGGAGGTCCTGATAGACAGCAAACACCTTGACTTCATCATTTTCCTTCCGCTTTTCAAACAGCTGTAGCAGGTGTGGGTCTGAACTTGTCTGTAAAACACAGGGATTGACTCAATTAGTGGGATATTCCAAATAATGGTGGAGGATAAAGTGATATTTATTTGTCAATAGACATGAAGGTCAGTGAAATATACCTCCAGAAGAAAGTGCTTCATGTTCTGCCCTGTTGGAACTGACAAAAGGAAGCTTTGATGAACATTTCTGTTGGCTGCTTCTGTTGTGGGTATATTTTGGAAGGTAGCTGGGAACCTTGGTAGAGGTCACCAAGGACTACATCAGGAGTGATTTAGGCTAGTGAAATGTTTGAGAGAAAACTAAGACCTTTGGATAACTTTCTTTGTCTTCCTGGCAAGGTGAGGGTGGGAAAGCACATGACAAACCATTCTAGTCAACTTTGCAATTGGGTATTTCTATGATTTTCCCCCTCCCCCAGCCCTCTAGTCCGTGTAAGCCCCCTGCACATCTTGACCCTAGAGAAGGGTGTATAAAGAGGACTCTGGGGAACAATGTAATAATACACTGGTAATATAGTTTCTGCAGCTAAGGCTGCCTATTTATGCCTCACGGAGGTGTATGCTTCTTTTTCCATGCAGTGCTATCGGTCCTGTGTGATGTAGTTCAAGATAATGTTTGTTACATCTGGCTAAATTGTACACAATAGCCCAACTGTTTCTCCTGCTGGAGGTCTGTGAGCTGCTTTCTGGCTGTGGTGTCAGCCTATGGGGTTCTTACATAGAGCGTGGAAGCATCTGGAGAAATCACATTTTCATAATGTAGCAGCAATAAGTCATCATTTGTTCCGCTTATATCAGATCTGCTCTGCAAATCTGATCGGAAGATTTCTCCCCAGGGATCTCATCTTGCTTCCTTTACTTGTTCACTGAAGACCATGAGAACCACGCAAATCGGGTGAGCACAGTTTGACCCTTGGTAATTAAGATCACTTACCTTAATATGTTTGCTAGTTTGAACAGAACCAAGCACAATGACTTAGGACATTTACAGGGTTGATTTACTTCATGCATGAAATACTGGAAGACAATATGAAACAACCCTTTAACAATGATTCTGCTTTTGAGTCCATTCCATTTCTTTATTAACAAATTATTGTTTTCTTTCTAAGGTGCTCTTTGGGAAGCAGACACAGCAGACAGGGAGAGATGAGTTGGTAAACTGATCTTAGCTTTGAAAACTTCTGTGAAGAGACCATGTTGCACCACAAACATCATTACACTTGGGTCCTACCTAAATGAAGTAAGTAAGTTGTATCCAAAACAGTAACCAATCTTTAGTGCCTAAAAATAAATACCAGGTTCAGGAGAAGCTAATATATATGTCAATCTGAACTTGAAATTCTTGTGAAAAAGACTTGGCCTCAGAGCTTTGGAAAATAAATATTTTTGCCACGTGGCAATGGTTGTGAAGTAAATATGTCCCGCTGCTCTGATCTTACATCCTGTCACATTAATGTTTCAGAGCACTCAATATAAATATTAAAACTAATAGCTTCGCTCTTCAGCTATTACTCCATCATTCCCTGAAATCATCATAAAACATTCAAAGCCTTTTAGAACATTTACACACTTGAATCTGATGGTGGGGAAAGAAGACTTAACAGAGCACAGCTCGCAAGCTTAAATAATAGTGGAAAGCTGTTTATGGAGAATGCTTTATTTATTCATCATTTCAAGTAAAGTTTCAGTTTTGATGGAGAGGAAAAAATCAAAGTCTAGCTGTCAAGGGAGAAGGCTGAAGTATTGCTTTTCTATACTGTGGACTTGGGTAAAGAAATATGGAATAAAAAAGAAGTTAAAAAAATAAAGCAGAGTCCATGAGAATCTCAGTCCAAGGTCAATCAATCTTAGGACTGTGGGTACGTAAACAGCTAATGGATTGTAAAGACACATAGCAGTGTTATGAATTTTTAACGAGCAACTCTTCAGCACAGACCCCTATAAATCAATGATGACTTATTGGCTGGATCAATTATGCAAACGTTAAAACATTTAATGACAGGTAATGAACAAGTCTCTGGAGCCCGCCAGTCAACAGTGTTTTGCAGTTGTAGTTACAACTACTTAAGTGAAAAGTCTTCAGGAAGCCTTTCCTTGGCAGTGATTTAAAGCTAAACTCTAAAGTGGTGCTAAAGTAAAAGAGCATGGTTGTGTTTCTCTTTTCTACATAACCTTTAACAGGTTGGCAAGTGGGCACAGTTGTTAATGTACTTGTAGACACGTATATTATTTTTTTAACCAACGGTATGTTGTGACCTTGGGAAACCTGCTTTCCCAAACCTTATTCTGCAGGTTTACTGCAAGGTATGTAGATATAAATGGTGCAATTTTCAAAGGAAAAAAAGGTTTGGGTTTGTGTTAGCAGACTAAAGAGTTCTTTCTTATAATGCTTTATGTTGAAAGTTAAGATAAATGTCGAAAATAAAGATTGAATGAGGGGAATGATAGACTTTATTACAATTAGCCAGCGCAAAAGAAGGACTGAAAGATGAGTGTAGGCTGAATAATATGAGAGAAGTCTTATGGAATAACTGGTGGCATTATGGTGGTTTAATTGCCTCTTAAAATTATTATCCAATGAAAGATGAAGGATTTTTTTTGTGGATTTTTGAATTTAATAGTTCTTTTAAATTTTAAACATTAACCTTTCTAATGGGGATAATTCTGCAGGTTACAGGCAAGTTGTAAATTAAACACACCATTCAAGAACAGGAACAGGTTTATAAGCCTCTGATCCAAATGCCACATTTCTCTGTTAACTTAGATAAGGCTTTACTTGGATTGACTGAGGGCTGCTGGCTGAATCAGTGAATTGAGCCTCCTTATTGCCATTTGCTTTACTTTGGCAAAGCCAACAAATATAAATGAAAGCTTGGAAAAGAGTTTGATCTTTGGTCTGAAGAATCAAAGTTTAAGTGTTTTATAAAAGTGGTAGAATTATTGTATAATAAGAAAAATAAAGTTATTCTCAGCTGTATTCTTTACAAGGAAACTGGTCAGAGAGCATCCTAGTATCCTATGACAATGTACTTTAGCTCTTTAAACTCACTAGTAAGGTCCTACCTCTTTCATGTTTGCTGCCTGCAGCAATTCATGAGAGCTCCTGCACTACCACCAGTCCAGCACCTTTCACTTGGGCTGAATAGCATCTTGCTCTGAAAGTTGCTTTGGCAATTACAAGTGAGGTTTGATGTAAATAAGTGCTTACTAGACCTAGCAAGAAGAGCATATTTGGGTTTTTTTCATGCCATGCTCAAGATTTGGGATGAGACATACAAGGGAAGTGCAGTCATGAGAGATGGTAAATAAACCAGAGGGTCATCCAGGAATCTGTAGTAGTTCAAAACAGCTGCTATTTTATAAATAGCAGGAAATATTAATACAGTCCTGGAGACATATGGTGAAATGAGGGCTGGCTCAAATGTTGACTATCACTTCCTTTTCCAAGTGGGAAATGGAGAAATTGCTCCTCCTGGTTAAGGAGCTCAGTAGAACTACTGGGAAAGATGTTTGATGTGGCCAAGCTTTTACTCTGGCATCCTGCATGCTGGCAAAACAGGGCATTTAAAAAATAGCAGATGTCTTGAAATTCATGCTCTTGTTTCTATAGACTTTTTAGCTTCTCATTGAGACTGACGTTACGCTTCTGTCATTATTCTAAGTGTTGCAAGTTGTATCAATATCTCCAGCAGCTTAAACATACCCTGTGTGGAAGTTCTCCATTTTTATCTGTCATAACTATCAGTCAGTCTCCATATTTAGGGTCTTTCATTGGCTGTAAGCATCATTTGTACCTGCACTGCAAGTGCGATGCCAGCTGAGACTAGAAGGAAAGGATTTAAAAGTTACTACCAATGAAACTGAGGGCAGATCATGTGTATTTCAAGGATGAGCTTACTGCAGAGGAGTGATACGCCTTTTATATGTAGATACCTTGGCTGGATGGCTTTTTTAGGAGCATGCTCAATAGACAGAAGAGGTTGATAAGTGAGATGCTTGCTGCTGAAAGGAGTAAATACCCATTCCTACCTCCTTCTTACTGTGTCCAAGAGAAGGAAGTTACCCCTTTGATGCTATTTTATTTAATTGGTTACTGCATGTGGCAAAACAGTGGACACAGCTGGACTGGTAGGTTTCTGCAAAGACCTTAGAGTTAATACCTGAGGGATTGGGGGGTTCATTACTTGTCAAATTAGAGCTGCCACTTTAAAGGAAGATCTGCAGCAGGTGATGGAGGAAGCAAAAAACTGTTAACTTGATGTGTCAATCCTTTTGGTTGCTTTCATTTGACTTTGCCTGATACAACTCCTGAGTTTTTATCAGGTCTTTTTATATTGTTTTCTTCCTGATTGACACTCTCGGGTTATTCTAAAACCTTGGATCAAGTAAGGGAGCTAAGATGTAGTAAGCGGGTTCTTTCATGTTGGAAATTCATTGTCAGACTTGCTACATAAAACAACCCCTCATTTCACAGAAGAAATAACACCATCTCTTTCAACATCTTGTTTTAGGCTTCTCAGTGTATTTCATAAAAGACTGATGGACAAGATAATTTGACTGACACCAACCTAGTTTTTCCTGACATCCCATGCACACGCAGAATCTGACAGCTGCCTTCCAACCATCTCTATGTCTCTAAAGTTCCAGTAAGTGCTTCTTCTGTGTGTTGCACCAGTGGTGGTCAAAACCCATGGAGCTGGCATGCCCTGCCTGAAAGGGTGAGTTTTATCTTGTGTAATATAGCCATGACTGAGTTATTGGAAGTGAGCTGCACAGAAGAGTCTGTGGGTCTCACATCTGTAATTGTCGTATGCCTGTATGCTAACTGCAAAGATGTTTTCTATTTGACTATGTGATAAAATAACCAAAATGCCTTAGTTTTATGTTTGTGTGCTTTTGAGATTCTCTGTGTCCACTATGGGTTGATGATAGGACAAGAGGAAATGGCCTCAAGTTGCTCCAGGGGAGATTTAGATTGGACATTATGAAAAATGCCTTCCCCAAAAGGGTGATCAGGCATTGGAACAGGCTGCCCAGAGAAGTCATTGAGTCCCTGTCCCTGGAGGTATTTAAAAGATGTAGATGTGGCATTTAGGGATGTGGTTTAGTGATGGACTTGGCTGTGTTGGGTTAATGGTTGGACTTGATCTTTTCCAACCTAAATGATTCTATGGTTCAATGGTTCTATAATGTGAGATGTAAATGAATTCACAGAAAAGTCAGTATCATTATTAGGACAAAACTAGCTCCTGTAACAAAAAAGCAATGCAATTGCTGGTTGCAGAAACTGGGGGTTAGTTTTTCAGTTAAAAAAATATTATTTTTACTTGTAATTTATTTTTTTTTTTATGATATTCACACTCTGTGGTCTCAGCTAAGAAAGGAAAGAGAAAGTAAAAAGAAACCCCAAAGTGCGTGTGGGAGCTCTCACTGGCAATAGCTTTTGCCTAGATCAATCAAAGAATTGGAAATCTTAGGAGAAACATATAGAAAGCAAATGTTCTTGAGTGATTTGCAGCTTGATTTTCAAAGCAGCGAGCTATGGGTAAGACTATTTTGCTTGCAGTCAGATGTTTATCTGAAGTGGAATGCTATGCCAATACAAAGGTATTTATTTGCATGTGCCTTTTTTTTTGCTGTTTTTGAAAAAGAAGTTGTCTCTGGGAGTTCATTTATGAAGTTATTGACTTCTTGGTAAATCACATTCTTTCCTTGCACGAAGCTAAGAAGCAGTCAAGTCTCCAGTGCTCAATTTGGTGATGCTCAATGTGTTTATTTTGCCTTTTTGAGAGTACATTTTTGTGCTTCTTTATCTACTTCAAAAGTAAGTACATTAAAACAAGGGTCAGGAGGTGCTGACTGTACTTCACAAAAGAAACAGTCATGTGGAGTTGCAAGAATTTATTAAGGTCAATGCTGATGAGAAATTGATAGAGTAGATTGAACAGTCTACTGGCTATTCAGTATAGTTTTCTAGTGAAATTACTGTCACCCTTTTGTGACTGTTATATGTGCTCTCTATCTTCCTATGTGTGCTCTCGATCTTTCTGTTCATCAGAACACTGTTAATCTTGATTCTTCCCTCGCTGTATACTGGCAAATTAAGAAACTGAGGGAACAAGCTGAGAAGAACAAATTGCAATAGCAAAAGTTCTTTTCCCTAACTTTTCCACCGAGTTCGTGTATATTTTTGGGCATGGACATTACAACTAATGTTAAATGAATTCAACATAGGAAGTTCCTAATACACAACGCTTAGATTACAAAACTCGGGTGTTTCATTTTTGCCGTGCTAATAGATGCACCTTTTTTCATTTGCAGTAGTCTTAGCC
Organism: Coracopsis vasa; assembly: GCA_026283785.1. Lineage (NCBI taxonomy): Eukaryota > Metazoa > Chordata > Aves > Psittaciformes > Psittacidae > Coracopsis > Coracopsis vasa. The sequence continues at coordinate 22,800 of JANHGB010023589.1, forward strand.
TTCTAGACATATTCTCTCCCACACCCTTCACAGTGCCAAGGTTTGCAAGTCTCATTATTCCATATTATGAAGCTTTTGCACTTCTTTTGCAGCTTGTATCAGTCTTTCTGTCGTTTCTCCACTGTGTTGGAATCATCGCTGGCGTGTCTGTGAGCATGCAGCCTTACGCTGCTTTTCTCTCAACTCCCCAGTGCAGCTTTATCATGTGGGGGAACTGATGCTTCAGAACAAGCAGTTCTCCAGCCAGCACAGGGACATGTATTGAAGAGCTTATCTGTGAACTCCCTAGAGCATTACAAGGGTTCATAGACTTTCAGTCCCATAGATAGTGATCTGCAATGTTCCTTTGCCATTAGCTGTATATGCACAGATGTGTTGGCCCTTGCAAGAGATGACTCTCACTTCCAACACCTACTTCCTAAGCAGAGTCAATCATTAGAAATACTACATATCTCCTGATTTAATAGTGGACAAAACACCCACCCCTGCACATTACTGGGATTTCACTGTCTCATTAAGTTGGAACTGAGCTTGCTCATTGCTTCGATGGGTTTCAGGCCTAGCATGTTCCTGGCTGTCTTTATACAGAAACCTGCAGTTCTGAACTTGGGTCCTGGAGTGGAAATTCAGTTGCTCTGGGGAGGTTTCATCGTGGGAGCATTCTGGAGAACAAGGTGTTTGAGATTTTAGCGGAGTTCCTGTTCTCCTTCAAGACACCACCATTTTAACCAATATAGAACTTTGTGAGTTTGGCCTCGTGTGCAGGTGAGTAGACTATCCAGGGTATCCCCATTCCTCAGCATGCCTTTTGTATCACTGCATCCCCACAAACAAATCTACAGCTCTTTGGGAGGTGACTGTGTCATATAAGGTGTATGCATGAGACGAAAGATGTGTTATGCTTGCTGTCACTCAGAGCAGTGGTGTTATAACCATTAGCTCTTCCGATGTGGAGCATGGGAAATACATGGCTGCTAGTACTGGGTGATTATGGTATTCATGTTAATGGTGACTCCTGTGTTTTATCTGGAATTTCATAATTGCATAAAAATGAGTGTCTTAAGTGGCTTCTGACTCACATAAGGACAGCTTTGTCCTAGCCTGGGAGAGGGTTAAAAGGGAAGAATAATGTTGTGGAAGACGCAGGACTGAAAAAGGGGTGTGTAGAAACACATTTGTCATAAGGTCAAACATAATCTTCTGCAGATGAAACTTCAATCCTTTTATTACTTCAGGTGGGATTTTGGCTGTCTTTCTTGAATTCTGTAATTTATTGTGTCTCATTAAACAACTTAAGTCAGGAAAACTAATCCTTGAATAAGTTAGTGGCTGAGTAATCGCAAACACTGATTTATTCTCAACCCCCTTCGTGAGGTGAATAGGTGAATAGTGTAACCCTCATCTCATGCTCTATTGCTGAGACCTTATGCTGAAAGTGTCTACAGAATTTTTTGGTGCCCAGCAATGCCTCGATTCACAATACCTGAGAGACTGCCTGATCTTAAGACACAGCTGGAATGACCGACCAGTCCAGTCACAAAGAGTGACAATGTGGTCTCGCCCTCTCACAGCAAAAGAGCCATTGCAGTCAGTCTGTGCAAAGATCAGCTGTAGTCAGTGGACAGAGTTTCTCAGAAGACCTGGTTTATCTGCTCATAGCACAAGTACATAAGAATGTTCTCACCCCTGGAGAAAGACCACCACCAAAATGAGATATAGGTTGGATGTGTTGTTCTGATGAATTATCTTGCTGAGCTACCCCTTTGTCTCGGTGACGAAGACATCTCGACATAACGTACCATGTAAACTAATGTCCTTCACTGTTTAAAACAGGCATCTTCTTTTCAAGCCAGAATTCATCTAGCTCTTTCTGGATATGAGATTTTGTTATAATTTCCTCCATCAAAAACTGTATTTCGAATAGACAATTTTTTCCTAGATCATTACTAGCACCTGATGCATTTTTAGTAACTATGCATAGACACAGTATGATCCAGAAGTGTGGCAATAGAAACTTTCTTTTCCTCCTTACTTAAAGTAATATATCCTTCTTGAAATGTAGTCACTAGAACTAGTCAGCGCATATGACCAGTGACAGTTTCAAAGCCATAGCCACTTTTGAGCATAATGAAATAATTTCTTGACCTTTAAGACTTTTACAATCAGAGTAATTGTAACAGAAATACACCACTGAAACATGGCAGGAAAATGAACCTCAGAGAGAAATGGGCTGGAGCATTTGCATGACCTGTGCTCCCATCAGTCTCTTCCATACATGCTATATACAGAGCCTGGAGTACTCCAGTGCAGGTGACTAGATAAGCATGCCTTCACAGGAGGTGGCTCCAGGAGGGAGTAAAGGTGGTAAAGAAATAAACTTCTATTTCTTGTATAGCAGTCAAGGGAGATTGTAGTGGCCACTCTCTCGACAGTGAGTCAACTGGGTTGTAAGAACAGAAAAGGCATGGAATGAGAAGGAAAGCAAGCAAAGGAGGGTGACTACCTCAGAAGCTAAGTAGTGGGAGGGGGAAGAAAGCAGTACAGGCTTTTATATCCAGTAACTTCTCTGTAAAAAGATCCCATAGTGGAATTCTGGATTAAATGTTGCTGTTTGGAAACTGTTCCCAAAGTAGTAATTGAAATTTCCCACCTTGTAACAAAGGGTGCAACAATTTCCCTGGAAGCAGGCATATGCTGGAGTTGTGCAGTGTGAGTATTGCAAGGCAGCTACTTCTGCCATTCCTGCAAGTCAGAAGTGAGAAAAACATTGTTCATTTAGGCTTTCTGGGAAATGGCCTTTAGTTCCAAAGCATGGAAACATAAGGATACCCATTAATGAAGAAAAGTTGATGCATTCATTCAGTTAACAACTTGGTAAGGCAAAGCATGAAACCTTTCACGTTGTATGTTCTTTGTGCAATGTGCATGAGGAAGAGCCAGAGTCTGCTCTGAGGGGCTTGCAGCCCTGAGACCTGTTCCTGCAGTAATCCATGTTTATTCATCAAATGGGGAAACACTCCCAGTGTCTGCAATATTTATCTGCATTAATCATCAGTACATGCAGTAAGCGTTTATACAGTCAGGCCATCAGTAATAGATCTCGACTGGAGATTTGGAGAGAGCTACTTTCTTTACATCGGCTCTGTGAGATGAGTATTAACCTTCTGTGAATTCCAATTTAACATTAATGATAATCTGATCTCTAATAATATGTTGACCTCAGTCTCATTTTGATTTATGTTTTATTTTTCATTGCTCTTCATCACTCGGTGTTGACAATACAGCTGTATTTCTCATTCCATTGACTCACTGACTCCTTCCTACAACACTATCAGTTTCCAGGGAGAAACGTTAGCATCTAAGGTCAGGCAGGTTTGAGTACTTTCTCACTAACATGGGTGAAGATTTTGATGGCCATTAGTTTAGGAAAAGAAGAGCAGAGGAAAATGCAGATCTGAGATATGCTAAGTATGCAGTGTTAAGCATGCAATGTTCTTTTGCAGGACTCAGGAATCATGGAAAACAACACAAAAGATTACTAGTAATCTCTGCAGGAAAGATCTCACAGCAAAACATCCTTCTATGCAGAGAACCACAACTAGCTCTGAAGGACTCCTGCTGGATGTCCAGTGTCTCTGAATGTCTCTTGCTCTGCCTGGCTGATCAGCTGAGATCCCAGTCCCAGGTCAGTGCTCTTTCAGTATCTATATACAGCCTGTACCGTGCTGTTTAGATGTATTCCTGGTGATCCAGCTATCAGTGTTGATAATGATTTAGGGACAAGGGATCAACTCTTGCATATTAAGCCCAAAGGCTCACTTCTACATTTGTGGCTATGATTGACTTGCATGAACCTGAGTTACTCATGCACCACCCAGAGAAGCTGCTCTGATCCTACCTGCGTTAAAATGTCCTTTCTTCTTATCAAATTGGTACTGTTTCCAAGTTGGGTCACTCGTGCAGCAGGTAATTTATGCAGTTCAGAGTGATTTATTTTTTATCTTGGGTGAATCAAAATTTACTAAAAAACCCTAAATTTGAGGTCAGATGGAAAATTCTGGCATAAACCGAGATATTTCTCTTTTATTTTTATAGAGTTTGAAACATTTTTCCCTTTTAATATAATTGAACTACATCCTATAATAGTATGAATTATTTCTAGAACTGGTTCTTTTTGTAGGGGTTTTTGCCCCCAGTAAAACTACTTCATTGAAATAAGATTGTTTTTCTGCATCACTATAATTTTGTAGTACTACAGGCAAGTCATTTTCATCACATAGTTCCTCCTTACGCCAAACAAGGGTAATATGCCACAGCCAAAGAATACGATGAGCCTTAATTAATTGATTTCTGTAGCATGTTTCAGGAATGTGTCGTATTCCCAGGAATATTGCATAGATCTGCAGGGGAATATCTGGAGTTAACACTAAAGGACACTAAAGAAGAGCATCATTTTGAGTTGTCAATAAAATCTAAGTGCACGGCACTCTCCGCTGATGCTTTAGTTTCACAAATCCTTGTCTGGAGCCCTTTCTAGGTCTAAATTTCTGCAGGATGACTGGGATTTTAGCTGACTGACTTCTATTTGACTTTAATGGGAGATCTGCATGTTAAAACACAGTGCAACATTTGGAAAAGTTCCTTATACTGTCCAGACTAGCATTGTTTAAAATCTGTCCTTGGCAATGGCAAATGATGTGATTAATATTCAGTTGTTGCAAGATGGATTCAAACAAGGTGGGGTGAGGGCTGTTGTTTAGCATGGTTCTTGGTTGTTAAGAAAGTAATAAACCTTCCCCGTCTCTGATGTTAAAGCGGACAATAACCATTAGCTGATCAACAGAAGAAATGTCAGGTGTGGAATCAATGCTGATGGGAAAATATTTCATCTGTTTACATTTACGAAGGATCACTGATAAAACCTTTGATCCCATTAAGGATATAAACTCTTCACATACAGTCGATGACAAGTGTGATGAGCTAGCTGAGCTCCACCAGCCTCACTGTGCTTAGTGAATGTTCAGCTAAAAAGGGATCAAATTGACTCATGAATTTCAAGATTCCAAGGAAATTACCATTGTGAGGTGACCCAGTTTTTTGATTAGTGTCATGGAAAGACAGGTCTCACTGAGAAATAAACGTAATAATGTCAACCATGTGCTTAAGTTCTTCTCTCCGTTATACACATTCGCTTTCAAATTGTTTTGTCATTTTAGCATAAACTGTATCACTTGCTTTCATCTGAGAAACACAAGCTTAGCATAGTTCTGTGCAGAAATCAAAGATGAGCATGGAAAAAAGGCCCCTCTTTGCCTATTGAATCATTGATCAGACAAGCACAGCAGATATTTGCATGGATCCTTAGTAGTTAGGTCTTGGTAGCTGACTTAAATAATTGTTGGAAGGGAAAGAAGAAAAGAGCAGCCAACTTAGATATTTCATCCATTTTTCCAAGTAATTGCAGACCTTCTTATAGGTTGCCCTCTCACGTCTATCCTCCTTCAAGCACAGGGGGTCACCAGTTGATACTGTTGAGGTACTGTTATCCCTTTGGAACCATCTAGGTCAAACCAGGAACAAGAAATCATGAAATGAGCTGCCTTCTCTTGTTAACAAATGAACACATTGAGGGGAAATTAGCTGGCTAAGCCAGCAAGAGGTTGAGAAAGAGAGGGGGGAGCAAGTCAAAGGTTCAGAAGTGCCATCAAATGGCAGTGGGACTGATTTCACACTGTATTATTCTCTCTTCAGAAAGCCATTTGACTGAGTTGGAAAATACACAAGCAACTACTATGAACTCTAAAACATTTAGGAAGTTTTCACAGTGATCAGGCTATGGTCAGTCACTGGCTGTTAGTTAGAACCACAATGGTCCTGCCCTCCTATGTCACTGAGGGCTTATCATCCCTACTCAGTTTTTGGGATGCAACCATCCCTACCTCCATTTCTTACCCCATGTCTGTGACAGTTTTTGTTCATCTTTTCCAGTGTTTCCAGCTCTTCCAGCTCTCTTTTCTCTCTTCCTGTTTCCCTGTACAGGTGCAGAGAACTTTCTGTGCTGAAAAGAGATCCACAGTACAGCCAAAGAATGTGAGGAAAGCTGCCTCTACAAAGAGAGCATCAGTTCTTGTCCCTCCTCATTGAACATCCTGTGTGCTCCCCTCAGGACTCGTGACAGCCCGGTGGAGAAGAGCCAGTGTGTATGGCCAGATAAAGCAAAGGAGATTTGTCTTAGTAAGAACTAGGTAGGAAAGTCATCCTTGGCTCATGATCATGACAAATAGCTTTATTGCAAAACCAAAAGCAACACAATTTCATGTGTTCTTCTTAAGAAGTCTTAAAAGTCAGATGAGTTGAAAAAAGGGGAAGAAAATCTCTCTAGATTTGGTAAGTGAAAATAAAAGGAGGGAATCTAATAATGTACAATCACAGCTCTTCCTCAGTGTGTCAGCAGCATCTGTTAAAAAATACAGGACACCTAAAACTGGTGAGGAGCTCTTAAACCCTGGTTCAGCTGCAAAACCGGACTGCATCAGAGAGCTGGTGGCTTCAGTCTGTTGGGATAAAGTTTTCCTATTAATTGCTGAAGTAACAGTGCCTGTGGACTCTGGTTTCTTCCCATTCTGCCTTTACTCCAGTGCTTGCCAGTTATGTTAAAAACTAATGTTCACTCTTCTGAGGTACCCGTTGGCTTTGACCAGTGTTATAACTCACCTGGTGATCAGCTGTAGTAGAAAAAGCAGTTGCCACTGGAGGTGAACACAAGGTGAGATAAAAACTGAACAAAAATATGGCATTGTTCTTTTTAAACTGCAAATTCAAGTCCGAGGTGTGAACAGCATAAACTTCAAATAATAAATGTGCAGACAAACCTTTCGGATGCACTGTGAGAGCTATTTTGGAAGACATAACCACAAGCTATGTGAGTTAAGTGTAGTGATTGCATAGATGTAGGCTACCCTAGCTACATGTCTTCAGAACGAAAGCAGAGCAGTTCATGAAAAGCCTCATTTAATTTCACTGCTGAAGCTAATTCTGCTTTCTGAGGTTCTCCCAACATCTCAGCTCAAACAGGAGGATATGTCAGGAAATGTTTTCAGTTCTTCTTACGGCACATGCTTTTGGTGGAGATTTTCCTACACAAATGAAGAAGCTCATTTCGGTATGGTATAATATGGGTGGCAGAGGGAAGGAATTCTGAAGGAACCAACACCCTCTTCATAATAACCAAATAGGCTACCACTGGTAGAAACAATCCCAGCTGGTTAAACCTCCTTCTCTCTTAAGTTAACAGTAGAATAACCAAGTAGATATCATTCCCCAGATGTTACAAGTGCTCTGAAATCTGCTTGAAACTATCTAAATACTTTACACTTCTTATGAATTCATATCCTGATCCCAGAAGAGGATCCAGTGTGCTCACCATGGACTAATAAACATTTAGAAAAGTTAAATTACTTACAGATATTTAAGTATCATACAAATATGTGTAAAGTGTAGACACTCCCCAGCATAAAACCCAACGTGCAAAGGTCTTTGTCTATGTAATTGCATTTTGGTTCACCTATTTAATAAGGATTATTTTTTAACCTCTCCACTTCCAAACAGAACTTCAAATTCTATTGTAACAGAGTGGAGGAGGAGAAATCTTAAACCAGGGACATTTAGTCACCTGCAGAGTAAGAGAGATTGAAAAGGAAAATGGATTTACTGCCTTCTAGATCAGTTTGCAGGCAATTTATTTGAATTCCTCTTACATGAATTTCTGCATAATACTGGTCTGCAATGAGGCAAAATGGTGTTGGAAATCAGACTCCTTTTGCAGCATGGAGAAATCCTCTCCCTGAGTCCTTGTTATTCTTCAAGTTATCTGTTTTCCCTTTGTTTATCCATTCATCTTGTGCTCTGCCTTCTGACGAGTGAAACATGAAGGAGTGGGAAAGAGCAAGCTTTGTGTTTCCACTGCTTCATACGTTTGTGAAGAAGCAGACCCACATCATAAAACCAACTGAAAGCCATGGAGGTACCTCTCTAAAAAATGTAATGGACTGTACTGAAAGCCTAACTTTGGCTGATGTGAGGTTTGGGACTTTATCCAGGTAAGAATTCATGCAGCAATGAGCACAGATAAGGCAGATGACCCAGAGTAGGGCCAAACTGTTTACCAGCAGATGTGTTTTTGAAAATCTTCCTTAACTGGTCATGGCAGCGGAAAATACCCTGCTGTTAAACGCATCTGCAATCCACTGCGCTCCCAATCCACCTACAAAAATTCTGACCTTTAAAGAAATGATAGAGAAGCTGGTGATTTTTTCCATGGCATTGAAGCTCAGTCTATTTTAGGCTCCAAGGCAATTGCAGCCCTTTTTGCTCCCTATTTCACATCACTTTTAAGTCTTGTTCTGGCCACTATGAACCCTTCAGCACTTCTCCCTGTGCAATCACTCGAGTCAAGATCTGTGATTTGTGATTTGCAGATGACATGTACATTTCTTGGCTGAAGGCTGTTAAAGCAGTTTGCAAACCTAAGGCAATAAACTGCAGGGATGCATTTGGAGCTCTCTATTGGCACACTAAATTGCCATTCTCATGCAAATGAATAACAAGTTTCTCTAAGATGGAAAATAAGCTGTTGTACCTTTCCAGTGTTGTGAATTTCTACATTAATATTTTAATGGAATAATTTTGTCAATTTTCATTATATCCCTTCTGGAGATGGGTAACTAGTCTGTGTATCAAAACCAGTAATGCAACTTGCCTTATAGAAAAAAGAAGAAAACAGTTTCTGCATTCACCAAGTCTAAGTAAGTCCTTTAATCCCTTCAGTATGGAAATCTATTAATTGGGCTGTAGAAAACAATAACAGTTCCTAAAGTGTTAACACAGTTATTTATACATTTCTGAACATCTTTCATTTAAATATTTATAAAATGCATACTGGGAAGTATGTACCTTTTAGAAAACTCAGTTTCTATGTCATTTTCTTAAAATATTCACTTCTGTTCCTCTTAAAAGATACCTAAAAAGAAAACCTGCTGGATTTTAAGTGACACTATAAATGTACAAACAAAATGTAATCTTAAAGAGAAAATAATATGATTACCATCAGAAGGATTACTGTGGTTCATTGTTCAGAGAGCAGGAAACACAAAATGATTGCTTCAACTACTCAGCCTTAGCTTGCCAGAAACCAAATGTATTGAAGTGCTTCAGTCTTAATGTGCAGCCTAACGTCTACATATTGTATAAATTCCTAATCCTGTCAAAATGCAAGTCTGAAGATTAGCAGAATGTATAATAAATGTGTCTATGTCATTACACATAAAAATAGTATTGCTAAATCAAGTGTGGCCCTTTATAAATGTAAAAAAGCCCAACTTAAGCAGATTTGCACTTTATAATTCTACAGCTCTGAGGAGAAAAAAGCAAGCTTGTCTAAAACAGGTTCCCCATTTCTCTGATATAAATCAGTTTGCACACACACATAAAAGCCATTGGCATAGATTTCTCTAGCAAATAACTTAATATTTATTGAGATTTCTTGTACATTTAATTATTAATGTCAGCAGCGTTGCAGTGTTTCTATGAGGTTGCTGTTACTGACCCTGTACCTGTTGGGTTTTCCCCCTTCATATTATTTCCTCTACAACCATGAAAGCATAACACTTACCAATTATTTTGTGTGACAGAGTCAAAAAGACTTATGGTTTTGTTGTCTGTCACTAGGTCTTTTATTTGTCAGCATTTCAGGGCTTGACTGACTGTTGTTCTACAAAATATTTCTTAGTTTAATCATTTTATAGTTGGTGCACTAGCTACCCTAATGATAAGCATATATAGAGCTACCATTTCTTAATGTATTGAAATGAGTCTTGTAGAAAAATTCAGTGAAGCCAGAAGAAAATACAAGCAACATTATACATCTCTTTGTTCAGCAGTTGATATAACCTGGACACAGGATTGCTACCCTTATCAGGTGTGGTGATTTGTACTGTTAAGGCAGAATATTACAGACACCTTCCTATAGGAGGGATCCTTTATTGCATTTATTCTTTTCCCTTAATGAGATAGAATAACTGATAATAATAGAGACTAATAGAGAATAAATAATAATGATAGAGAAGTCAAATTACAAACCTGGTCTGTTTTATATATTGTAAATACGAAGAATGTTAAGAATAATGTACGAACTCACCCTTTTTACTGAGTTGTGACACTTCTGCATGGTCTAAAATGGAAAACAAGTTATTAATCATCTTGTTGGTGGAAAAACTGTTTTCAGACAGTCTTTTTCCTCCCACACCTTTTGAATAAACCAGCCAACCAGAGAACTCGGAATGACTGAAGCCAGTAGAAAGCTGCAAGTTGCAGCACTATTGAGCTGAGTAAAACTCTCACTGACTTCAATAGAAGCAAATTCCTCCCCAGCATTTTCAGAGGTGCCTGGAGGGTGCGCATCACCAACTTAAGGAATTTTAAGGAGGTATTTCACACTGCTTGGAAATCATCTCTTTCAGATGTGTCTTATCCAGATGCTGAGATGTAAAAATAACTGGTATAGCAAGCATTAAAATAGGGCAGCTCCTGATCCTTAATGATGAAAATAGCTCTGTTCCACCCTCTGTGATCAGCTGGCACATTGTACCAGTTTTGCATGTTCTTAAGTGTACTGATGCAGATTCTGAAGGTCTTACATGCACAGTAACCCTCCAGTCACTGAGGGCAGTGGAAGCTCTGCTAGAGTCTCAGGACTAGGCATAGAATTTTACCTTAGGCTTATTATTTCTTTCCGTTGAAGATCTAAAAATGGCCAAAGACCTAACTGTATCATTTACAGCCGGAAATGAAATGTCCTGGTAATCTAAGTCTTCAACTAAATCAGGAGAGCAGGAGCATCTCTAGCATTGAGTATCTTGGACAGGGACTATTAACACATTTATTGGGCAGGACTGCATCTGGGTCTGACACGAAGTACTGAAGGCTGAGTGTAAAAGCACAGCTGTATAATCTCTGTCATTATTTTCTCATTATAAATTCACTAGGGGACTCTCAAAGAGTCAGGTCTCTCCCTTTGTGCATGCCAAGAAGCTTCTTCCTATTGCTAGTTGTTTGGGGAAAGAGCACATCTGCCTCTCATTTGCTGTCTGGGAACAGAGGCATTACCCAGCCCAGCACACATCCTCACACCTTTCCAAGGATCCCCTGATCCTTCCATGCACAGAGAAGCAATTCAGTGGACAGAAACAGGAGCATCCCTAACCTGTAGAGATCCACTTTCAGCTCTTCTTCCAACTCTGCTCCTATACCAAAAGGGCAGTGAGTACTGTACCTGAAAGCAAAGTGTTGTAGATTGTCTCCTACAGTGCAGAGGGAGACAAAGAGTGGTAGGTAGCATAATATTGCTCCATAGTTTGTTATCCCAGGAATTCCTTATGTTTCAAGTTGCAGTATGGCTGTGGGAGCTGTATGGTGCTCATGTGTTCAGCAGGGAAAGAAAGCCACATATGAACCAACCCTTACTCCAGGTCAACTTCAGTCAGTTCTGTCTTTTTGTGCCCCCAGTGGACAAGCTGTCAGGGTGCTTAAATGACCTCATGAGAGAGATCCAGGCAAATCTATCACCTGTGCTGTATCAGGGGAATAGGTGGGAGAATCCTCAGCCGCCACCCCTCAGTTTTGTTCCTTGAAGGAAACCAGCCTCTCTGGATAAGGGTCCAATGGCATGCTGTCTGTGCTAAATCAGAGCAAACAGGGTTTTCCCGTACAATTGCTTTGGGAAAGGGCAGCCAAACTGAAATCTATTATGGGAAAGGAAGAATGTTTATAACAAGTTCTCACTTGCCGCTAAAAGTAGGATTGGTGCCAGTGACCCTATATTGACAGCATAGGATTCAGGGCTTTCACATAAGAATATGTGTATGTAATAAGCAAACAAACCAGCTAAATCATTAAAAGGTGGCAACTGCTTTAGCTTTTCTGCAGCCTGAATGTCTTCATTAATGACCACTGAAGCCAACAAAAATATTCCTTCTTTGGGTAAGTTTTGGGTCTAACTGTGTATTTTTCTTTTGTTATAGGAAATGCTGCCATGTCACTAGTACCTCTGACAAGCAGAGTATAATAAGCAACAGATTCACTGGGAAAATACTTCCTATCTCTTAGAAGAAGATGGCAGTTTTCAAATAGATGATGCATGATTTAGATTTGTTGGTAAGTTATGTACACTGGGTTTCACATTAAATCTATCACTGAATACACATTTATCATGGTAACAAGAAAACATCATTTAATAGAGCTGCTAGTGTTCCTTTTCAGGATATATATTGGTAAACATACTTTCCTTTTTTAAATATCTACACTGCATCTTTGTGTGTTGTATTCATTGCAATATTCATTAAATACGGAAATGAACAGCAATCAGAGAAAGTATAATGGATGAAGGAGGAACCGTAGCACTGAAGAATGGTCTGGGGAATAGCTCTGATATGGTGATTGTTTTCTTCCAGCATGCTCTTTAGTATTGCCTTTTACCCCAGAAAAGCTTTCACATCACAGCTGCTTCTATATTGACGAGTATGGGGAACAGGACAAACTCTAGCTGTGAATGTTCGATCAATCTTTATATAGGTAAAATTGCCACTCTCCAGCTGATTTATGTAATGATTTTAGTTTGTGCCAGGAAAGCCATATCAGAAATCCACTCCTGTGCAATTAATTGTTTAAATCAAATGCACATCCTTCCTGCACAGGATACTTATGCCTAAATTTTGTAGGAGGCAAGACTATACTTCTTGAATAAATGATGCAGAAACTGGTTGAAGTTTACTTTCTGTTATCCAGAGGCGATAGCTGCTTCTTGCCTTCTTCAAGTGTAGTCTATTTAATCTCCTGGAGTGTAGGAAATTATGTTCAAAATCTCTGTGATCCTCTATCCCTAGTAAGTTATGCAAGTAGTGGCAAGTATACACCATAAATCTGGAGATTATATCTGTAATGTGTGGCTACAGACTGTTGATCAAGAGAGCCTGGAAGAAAAACATTATTTTCAGGTGTGAAAAACCGTCACCTTTATCAAATAATTTCTCTGGCATCTCTCCCAAGGCATTGTAGCCTATTTAAACTTGGGAGGTTAAGTTTGTAGCATTCATTATGACTGAAAATTTAGTTCACACAATCATGATGTTCTCTTTATTAAGTGTTACCGTTAAACAATATTAAAATGAACATGATGTGGTTGGCCTTTTGCAAGGTTCGTGGGATATATCTTTCTTTGCCTTGTCTCTTAATTGTGTCTGCCTTTTAATATTCTGATATGCAAGCTAATGTTGCTGCTGTACACCTTATTTGCCACATATTAGCTGATTTATCTATGTGTATCTTACAATTTACAGTTCTGTCTGGTGTGTATAATTGAAATGCTTAGGGGTAATGTAAATGTCTTTTGACAGAGCTATGGCTTGAATCTTTGGTTGGTAAGTTTTCTTGAACCTCAAAACAAATCAGACATAAATTCTGGCAGATAGGCTGGCAGTTTTACTGTACCTAGCAAAAATACATTCTGTGCAACTCCTCACCCATGTCATTAGATGAATTATTAGGTAGAATAACAAGTTTCAGAAACTCTAGCAAGAGATATTCATGAATCAAGATACCCATACTAAAAATGGCTGCCTCACCTACTAGTCTTCTCCCAATCTGATCTTGGTTTATTTAGTACCTTCAGCCCCAGTTCATCGCTACCCCTTGACAAATCCTTAGTCTCCATCCTTTGGAATAACTGTTCTTTTGTTAATAATTTGCAATATCCACTGTCATGACATGTGAAACATTGAGCATGGTACTGACACAGCCACGCTTGCAGCTAGCAGTGGGTTAGGAGTCCTAAAGGGTTCATTCAGTTAATCTTTAGGAAGACTCCTCATGTAATCCCAAGTGCAGGACTCTCCGTGCACATGGTATATGTGTGCAATATGGGAGGGCTTTCCTACTACCCATGGCCATAGAGTGACTAGAACTTCAGGAACTTCAGAAGGTGCCAGGATTTGTGCTGGAAGGCAGGTTCCTGCTGCCTCCACACAGCCCTGCTGACAAGCAGAGCTGGCAGATACATGAAGATGATTCTCTCTGCATCTTTCCAAAATGGGCAATGCTGAGCGTGTGTTCAGAGATGCTTTCCCATCTTCTTGGTAGCGGTTGAGTTGGCTCCATATTGCCTTTCACTATGGACTGCACCTCCTGGGCCCAATGCAGTCCTGAATTATCATCAGACAAAACTGGTGCAAGATCATGTACTTGGACTGAAATATCTTTCAGAAAGCATCATGTTCGTTGTGCAAACTGTGCTCTTCCCTCCAACCATCCATGAAGTAAGCTAAGTGAGAGCTGGGCAGCAGTTTAAGCAGGCTCCATTACTGCAATTTGGGTGATAATTTCTAATTTAGAAAGCAGATTGTTAATTATTACTCCTTTCCTCTCTGCATGCAGGTCCTTTCCATGGCTCTGAGATATCAATGCTCGGATTCTCAGAGGCCTTGCTTTCAGCAAGAGCTGCATTTCTGAAGATCGAGACACAGACTCTTTACAACAGACTAATCCAAGGTGAAAACAAACAAACAAACAAACCAACCTGAAGGATATGGGGATTGGATCTTTCTGTGGAAAAAGTGAAGAGGCCTGTGTCATTTGCTCTGCCACTCTATTAGTCACAAATCCTATTCTGGTTAGAGAGATATTGCTGACTTTTCTTTTTAATAGAAGTGGGAGATGGGTTAGAAATATGAGCATTGAAAGGCTTTTTGAAGATTGTCAAGTGCTTGGGGGAGAAGCAGACATTCAGCAACATCAAAACCTAATGTGATTCTCCTGAAAGGCACTCTGATGCACTGGAAATACCACATCTCCACTCCTGGGACCCAGTGCAGTTACCTAGGGAAAACAGAATGATTTCCAAACTATTGACTTGCCAGTAGGGCTACATCAATGTGGCCTGATGGTTTCCAGCGAAAGGCTCTCAGTAGTCTTTAAAAAACTGACAAGTCATAGAGCTGTTTGTTGCTGTTTGTGAACCAGAAGGGTGTGGGACATCAGCTGCCATGAAGAAGGGGTTGCAAGTGACATAAAAGCAAGTGAGTGTAGACTCTCCTTTGCTCACAGGACTTCTCTGCTGAGGTATGGCAGCTATGGCCAAACCATTTACTGCCATCAAGAGGCAGCTATGAGAGAAAAATATGAAATATGCTGTTCCTTATCCAGGAAACATAGAGTGTTTCCCAATGACCAATTTATTATTTTCACCCTGTCCAGCAATACAGAAGGGTGCATCAGGGACCTGCCTTTCTTTGCTCTGAATAACTTAAGTCAGGCTGCAACATGTGAAATAATTGAGCTGACCAGAATTTACAGCTCTAGGTGGAGTTTCTTCTTTCTGTTGGGTTTGTGAGTCATGACAGTAAGAGTTACCACATGATGCAGAATGTACATGCTCATTTCTTTCTCATTTTTCATTTTCAGTCTGTTCCATGACTCAGATCAGCTCTAGCATGGTCCAGCTCTCTTAGGCAAGAGTCTCTACAATGATAAGGTATCATCTTTAAAAATCAGAGCAACAGACAGATCATGCGAGCCGTGCTGTTTCATTTTTCACTCTTATCTTCACGCAGTAAGTCCCACATGGCTTTCAGAGAGGCCTGCCTTGTTTAATGTGGACTTTGTTGGGCTGTAATTTATTTTACTTAATAATTTATGGCTACATTATGTATGTTAGCTGCACTTGTCTAAATAACAAGGGTTGCAATGGAAGACTGCCTGTTCAGCTGATTATTTCTTGTTACTTTCTCCATTTCTTAAGGTGATTTTGTGATGAGTTTAGATTGCTGTTTATTGGCCTTATGTCTAACAGGAACTCTGTGGGACAATAATATGTATAGGCATAAGCAGAACTTATAATGGACACATAACATTGAGGGTGATTTCAGGAGGACAGGGAAACATTCTAGAACTGAGTGAATGAAAGATCACTCCAAGCTAATGATTTGGTAAAAAGTGCATTTAAATCAAGAGCTCTTTTTATTTCTTACCGTCACAATTTTGAGACTCTTGCCATTTCTTTTGGATTCTATTTTTCATTCATAAAAATAAGACAATGTATAATATAGTAAAAGGAAACTCTGGAAGACTGGTTTCTTGTCTGACACATTCCTTTGTCTGTCTCCTACTGCTCGCTAACAGCTCGCAGCCATGGCAGACAGCTCGCAGACCAAGTGCAGTCTAACCATTTGAATATTTATTGATAGGGAAAATACCCTGAGCACACTTTTAACATGGTTTCCTTGGACATCAATGGCTCTATAAAAGGTAAATACATTCTTAATTACTTCAAGTGCTCCTCCTGCCCAAGTGGTTCTTTTACATGAAACACATCTCACTGGTAATGAGCACAAATATTGCTAATGGACTGTCAAGGGCATATTGTGTCATCTTCTTGTTGCTCGGTACCATGCTGGCAATGTGTACACTTCACTTCTTGTTCAGTTCAGGAAAGTTCCTAGTTGTTTACCCCCCAGTAAGGGAGCTCTTCCTAAATGAGGACCACCACAGTCTTATTCTGACTGTTCCTGTATTTCTTGCAGTCAGTCTTGGGCTCTCAATGTCACGAAGAGGAGACAAAAGCACTTTGAAATGTGTTATAGCTTCCATTTTTTCCCAAAGGAAATATTTTCCCAGAAAATCCTTTCTTTTTCCTGCTCCCCAGTTCTGTCTCAGGAGCAAGCTCCATTTCTGCTCTTTAGCCTCTCTTGGCAGTACTGTCTCACACTTCTCCATGAAGGTCTGAGCCTGTTCATTCAGTTCTCACACTTTAAGTTGGATGTTACATGTTGAAAACTTCCAGTAGGAGAAGCCCAGCCTCTGAGATACTGGGGAGGAAATTGCTGGATTTGGATCAGAGCCTGAATGAGGCCCATGGTGGGGATATTACCATGAAAGGAGCTGTAAGGTGTGAGAAATGGAGTTTGCAATTCTTTTTCTGAGCAATGGGAGACTACTTAGAGGCTACAGAGTGAAAGATGTATAATTTAATGGACAGGGGAAAGAGAAGGGCCATAGTGCCTGTTTTGAGAGTTGCAGATGGAAGAAAATGGGAGAAAAGGAATTCTCTACCCCTACACTGCTGCATGCTGACTTAGAAAGTGTGCACTGACATTTTAGAGGTGTGTGCGGCTTTCTTGACAGCCTGCGTGAGGGCAGATGATAAAAAGCTCTGAAACCTGCTCCTTGAGAGGCTGAGATCTAGGCCTGGCTCTGCTGCATTGCTGCCTGCAAAAATAGGCCATATAATTTTAACCCTTAGACTAAACAAAGCATGAATAAATGTAGGCTTGGAATGAGAAAGGTGCATCTGAGTAGTGATGTTGGTTCTGGAACAGCCTCCAGTAGGGGTAGTGAGAGGCAAGAACAGTTAATATATTTAAGGTGCAGCTTCAGTTCTTTGGAAGGGTTTGTATGATGACTGCAGTGAATAGCAATTGACTCAGCCAGAAAGGTCTTTGTAGCTTCTGATTATTTGTAAAATAGGCATACTGCTACTACTGGTAATTGTGGGAAGATGCGCTCACCAGCTGTGAAACCCACAAGTGATGCTAGTAGCGTGGAAATGTCCATGTGTAAATGAAAATCATGTACGCTGCTACCAAGAGCTTGAGGGGATTTGGAGATGTGAAGGTGTCTGAGCCTTGTTTGTTGCTGCTGACATACCTTAATGTCCTCTGTACACTATGTGCTTTATCAGAAGCCCCTTTTCTCCCTTTTCACTCCTTGCTCAAGAATCCAAGAACTGCCTGGAAGGTGGGCAAAGCAATAGGGAGAAATGAATGAATCACAGAGTTGGTGAAGACTTTCTCAGCAGTTCTTCTGATGCTTTCTCTCAACCTCAAGAAGAGGAATATCGTGGGAGAAATAACTGTCATAGTCTTGCAAGTGACCCTTTTAATAAGGAGGATTATGTCCCCCTATAGACTATGTTACCGTGGCCAGTGACCTTGTCTCCCCTGTTATAGTCTCTTTTGCCTGCAGCAGCGATTTTGTAGTTGGAAGTTCTGCAGTGCTTCTCCTGGGTTGTCAGGGGGTGACTAGTTCATGCTGCTACAGCCGTGGCACTGAGTGTGGTAATAGACAAGTTAACTGTGGTAATAGACAAGTTAAGACAAAGAAAAGAGACCTGTGGAGGGAAAAACAAAGCAAAAACTGGGGCAGAAAGGGAACTGATCTAGAGAACTTGGCTGGGTCCTTTGGTGCAGACTGCATTCAGTGCTGGAGAGCAAAAAGTGTTTCAGAGAGGAAGTAGATTTACTCTGTCTGCTGGTGTGCTATGATCAGTTATGTATCTCATTTACTCTTCCCTCTTCTTCCCCTCTCTGCAGATACATAAACTTGGTAGTAGGGAGTTCATCATGCTCCACAAAATTAGCACATCTGTAATTTATATGCCTTTTAACTTCTGGTTACATTTCATAACAGAAGAGCTGAGGGTCCCAGCAAATCATTTATGGTACCAGAAAGCTGTGGGAGAAGACTGCTTACTTCCTAATTCAGTGTGACCCAAAGAAGTGATAGAAATAACTCAGGGCTAAGTTGTTTCCTCTGGAGTGTTTTATACTGGAGTGGCCCACAGCAATAAGTGCTTAAGTGGCATGAGGGAATAGAGGAAGAGTATATAACCAGAGATGATATCTTTTCTAATAGCATTTTTAAGAATTAAAGAATATGACTCAGAAAATAGGATAACTGAAGCACAATGAGCTAGAAAAGGAGCTTTCTCATTAGGGGACAGACTAATGAAAGACTAAAGTTATCATCCATGAGTTTTACTTGGGAATGATCTTTTTTTTTCCTAAGTTTTTTTTGGAGATTCACCAGCCTCTTCTATGCTTCCCATAAGCTCAGAAGCAGTCATCTTGTCATGTTTGATGGGGACATATGCTAGTTTTGGGGGAGAAAAAGAAAGTATAGCGTGTAATGCACATCTAGCAAAACCATATGGGGCAATTATATCCCCTTGGCTTATGACTCTTCAGAAAGCATAAAGCAGTTCTTCAAGGCGCTCTGTATCTGGAAGTACCATGTAAAATACCTGAAGGAACATTTGTGTCCTTACACAAATTCATTTTTCTAAACATAGAGGAATTTCTCTAACAATTTTGGAACTGTGCATTAGCACATAAGAATCATTGTTGTAGGAGCACTCAATCTGTTGATTTTACTTCCGTGGTGGACTCTTTACAGTCTGTATCGTTTCCACTCCACTTCACTGATGGTGGAAAAGCTTTTTTCATGGTTTATTTAGCAGAAAGTCATTTTGATTAGCAAGATGAGTAATACTTTACAGCTGTTTGCAATTACTGCATCTGTTCTATCAGTGGATTCAAATATTGGACGTTATATTGGCAGGGCCATGAAACGCGGTAGAAATGGGTACAAGAGGGGACACACAGATGCACATGCTCACCTCATGGGTCTAGTCATGTTAAGAGAAATCAAACAGCATGTTAGGCTCAAATCTGTGCCACAAACTCAGAGCTGGATTTAATAACTTAGAAAAGCAGAGTTTCCTGTTTGCAGGTGATGGTGGAGATTTAGCAGGGGTTTTGTCCCAAGCAGCTCGGTATAAAAGCTACGTGCTGATTCTGCTCTGCTAAAATACAGTAGAAGTTTTGCCATTCACTTCAAAGAAGATCAAAACTGGAGTTCACACAGATGGAAAAGCAGAATGAAGTATCTGAGAACACCTGGAGACTATGTACAGTCTAGATACACTTAACTCTATGCCTGGAAGCTTAAAATAAGGTATAGGGGATTAAATGCTTCTGACCTTAATCTTCCAAATACGCAGCTCTCATACATGTTCTATCTTCTAAAGAAGGGCTGCATTTATTTCAAAACTTCAGGTAAACTTTTGCTTTGTATTTTCACAAGTAAATCACTTTGCCATTCCATGATTCCACATTAGTAGGAGCTCATGCAGGGGAGAAGTCAGATACCAGGGAAGCTAGATGAAATAATACCTCTGTCAAGGTCTACCACAATGGAGTACATCCTTCATTTAGTTGAAAAGGGGAAATGTGTTTATGTCTGGGTCACGCTATGATTATAAGTAAACTCAGTAATTATTACAGAAATAATGACTTAATGGCAAACTGGTATTCCCACCTCATGATTTTCTAATGGGCAGCATAACATTTCTTCCCTGATTTTAATATTTCTATTTCTTTGTGTTTCACAGGCTGTTTTAAACAGATCTTTTGAGTCCAAGACTCTTCCACTGTATATGTATGTATATATCTTCAGCTGAGATATATATGAATATCTCGGGGCAGAAGCTGAGCTTGGCTTCATGAAACCTCTGTGCTCTTAGTGCAGATGAGTAGGCAATCTGGTCTAACAGTTTTGTCACCATCTTTCAGGATGAATTTCAGAGTCCTTTGGATTCATCCTTGCTCAGGGTGTTCTCGGAAGCCTCATGGTTCAAGTGAGTTCATGCTTCCATAGCAATGAGTACCTTGAGAGCACTGATTTCACTACATCATTCCCTATGATTTGGTCCTTTTCGCCAGACCTCATGGCTGGTTGTGTTGTCATTTGATTTAACATCATTTTCTCTGGTTCTGAAGTATTCAGTCACCTGTGTTTGCAGGAGCAGTGTCTGGATTTGTTTGGTACTTCTTTAATAACTTAAAAGAAATGAGATGTTTCTAGGTGTTCTGAGCTAATGTTTTATTTACTGGGATAAGTTAGGGCCATGAGACAAAACCAGAGCTTCAGTTTGTCACTGGCTGTGGGGTGGAGGCTTTGTCCTGAGTGTAGCTGAGATGTTCCCACAGCAGCACTGGAATCCAGCTCTGGGAACAAGCTCTGCTCGCCATCCTGAGCACTATACACACGCAGCTCCCTCTCAGGTCAGTTGTCATCCCAAACTGTCTTCTTTTTCCTCCAGATTGCCAGCATGATCTCTCTTGCCAAATAGTAATTGATGAATGTCTTTCCTTTAGGGACCCTGGAAAAAAAGGTGTTTAGAAGAGTTTTGATTTCCCACTAAAATTGGGTTGGGATGGCTCTTCTGTGTTATTAAGCACACATACTGTCTCCATCCTTGGATATGGTAATAATAATTTTCTCTCAGCATTGCCCTTAGAAAGATTGATGTTGTTTACAGTGCTTTCTATGGGTTTGTATTGTATCAGAGTCCTGACATTCATCAGTGAAATTATTGTGATGTATTTGCTTGTCCATTTCTTTAGATTAGACAGAAATGAACCGGACAGATTTTGATCTATCTCTATACATGAGACATCTTAATGCCACATTTCTTTCACCCATTACAGACTACTGAAAGTAAGTACATTCTTACAGCAAGGATTAACACCAATTCCTGTAAAGGATCTTACTGAAATTTGGTCTTTCTCATTTATAGGCGGAATTATCTTTTCTAGTATACTCTTTCCACATCTGAAGCAACAGCTACAACCTATAGAGGAATGAGTCCTCCTTGTTTATAAAGCAGAAAACTGTACGTGAGTGGTCACTCTGGTTCTCCCAAATACTTTGTGAAATTACTGATGTTTAAGGACTTTGTATCAGTGTCTCATTGCATATTTACAGATGATGGAGGAAACTTTTTCTCATCACACAGTGAGGCCCAAATCCACCTGAAGATATAAACTAATCCTCCTTACTTCCCCCAAAAAGGATGAATTCTGCTTGTTGTATTCCAGCCTTTAGTGTATAGCTGTAATTGCTTGAGTATTTTGAAAGCCACAGAAGTGAGAGTAAATAGAAAACGTGATAAATCATGATTATTAAATGTGCTGTCATGGAGAATCAGACTTACTAGTTAACAGAATTGAGAAGAAAGGACTTAAATGTAGGAAATTTCATTTGGTGTCTACCTTTTATTTAGAGCATATTTGTAATGTGGCAAACTATTCTAAAAATCTGGCTGAAAATCAGAAACCTTTTGCAGAGAGAGAGAATGATCCCTATAGCTTCAAAATATAGATTCAGGTGCATTCACAATCACAAACAGCAGCACCTACACTGTACTGTTAAAGAGTCTTTCCCAGCTCAGCTTGATGGGCATGTTGATACAAGTTTGACAAAGCAAACATAATTCAGTTTTGCTAGTGATGGAGATTTTAACAGTTGCTTGAAATAACTGATAATCTGGTACAAGAGAGTTAAAGGATTACAGCACTGTGTTTCATTTGACTAATAACAAAAGCGGTTTCAAAACTCTGAGAACCATGCTTGAGTACATTGAAGAAGCATTGTTTTAATGAGTTTTGCAACAACTGTAGAATAGTTTTTTCACTCATGCCATACTGTTTTCTGTTCTTCAAAAAGAAAAACAGGGGAAAATGACCAGATAATTCATTTGTCCTTTCTAATACTGTTCACACACAGGATGGGGGACACGTGGTGAGAAGGACTTGTGTATAGCTGAGAAGGACATAACCGAAATGATCAGAAATCTCCCATGGAGGTAAGTTCAAGAATGTCTAGATAGAATACAGGGCAATACTTTTTTTCTTTCATGCCACTTAACATGTCTTTTATGTCTACTCATATTCCTTCTTTCTTGCTTATCTGTGATAGTAAAAGGATGTAACTGCCCTTTACCTATTATCTCATGTGTCACATATCACCCTGCTTAGGAGCAAACCTCATGTAGGAACTGCCCAGTATGTGTTTTCCTGTGCAGCCTCCAGCATTTTAGCTGCCTCTGCAGTTCCAGAACTGAAAACAGAAGAGAGGACTCAGAGGTCCCTAGGAGGATACAGTTGTTTCCTGCTACAGAGGCTGAGCTCAGGCTGCCCTAAGAGTTCATTAAGGATGCCAAGGCTGTCCTACCAGAGCGGTATGCAGGCAGCCACAGAGTATACATTCAAAGGGCTTCTTGCAATATATGTGGCCTCCTCAGCTGAGCTAATGTGCTTGGAGGAATTGCACCTTTTGCCTATCAAGACTCACACCAGGTCACCAAGGGAACCTAACCTGCACTGCACATCCATCCTTTCTGAATTTAGCATTGCAGCTGAAGGCTGAGGTTCTGTGTTAGGAAGGGGGCAGAAAGGATCTCACACTCGCCCTATGTTAGATGCGTGCATGGTGCAGGAGCAGACCTTGTGCAAGACAAAATTCCCCCAGCCAGGATTAAGAAGCACCATCTCATGTCTCATCTTGATTTTCTCCCTCTGCTTCATGCTTTGAGGTTTTATTTTCTTCTCTGCTGTTTTTGGAGATCTGGATGTATGTGAAATAATATTCCAGCCACAAAGTTTTATCAGTGTCAGGCAATGTGAGTTTTGTACCATTTTGGAGATAGGGAAGTCACACCTACTCTGCTAGACAGCCTATGTGCCATGCTGAGCAGCTAAAAAAGCACACTTTTGTTACTAGCGTCATAGTACTCGATTATGATTAAAACTGAAGCACATCAGGAATCATCAGATTTTGTTACATAAATATTAAATAGGATTTTTTAAAAAATAACTAAACCGGTCACATCTGAAGTGCTTAAAATGGGAGATGTGATTTCCAAGTGCTGAGTGTTGATTAAAAAAAGAAAGGGGAAAACACTTTTACACTGAAAAGTGGATTGCGTGCCCTCTCCAGCATTAACTTTCAATCTTACATGCAAGGCAGATTGATATTTATTTATGAGTGGGGTCTGCCTGTGTCATGCAAGTTCTTTGTGCACTTTTGAGGTCATTTCTGTAGTTCAGTATTTCCCATGCTGTCACACATCCAGTCTTTTTGTTTCTTGGTTTGTTTTCTCCTTACCACTACGTGAGTGAACACTTCTGAGCTGCACACCACAGGGGACATACAATTCCAAAAAGGGCAGAGGCAGATGGAAAAGTGGAGTTTCAACCTTTACAGAGGAAAATGTGGGTCCATTTAATAATAATATTAAAAAAACCCACCTCAACTCAAAAATATTGTCAGAAAATTGAAGTCCCAACAATAGCTCACAGGAAGTATAAGACACCAGAGAATTATTCTATGACCAGCAACAAAAGTAATGGCCCAAGAACCTGTGCTGCCACTTGATAGCTGCACACACACAAAGGGCCAGTGCAAGACTTAGGTTTCTTTGACCTGCTTCTTTACAATAAAAGAAATCACTGCTTGATGGTAAAAAGCTGTGAACTTTAATAAAACAGAGAAAAGGGTAAAAGGGAACAAGAAGGGAAGAAGAAAGGCTAGGAAGATTAGGAAAGCTAGCTGTCTTTTCCACTTGAAAGGTGTTTGGACAAATACAGATGACATTTCTAATGTCCCACTTACCATCTACATTTCTCCTCTATCTTTGCAGAGTATATATATAACAGAATAGAGGTGCCCTAACTTTGATGCCTATTCCCTCTTGCTCTGGGGGTGAGTCTATGTTGTACCTGATTCCAACAATTGGAATATCATTGCCTTGAACCAAGTTTGTTAGCTCAGAACATGAGAACGAAGTGTGAGTGGAAGGAAGGAATTACTTTACTTTCAATTGACCTCTTCACTGTTGCTCCTCCTGCTTCTCCATTCCTGGTGTCATGAAAGACTTTATCAGCCTCAGTGACCTCCACTGACAGTGGTTTTCCCCTGCTGGGATGTTCCTCAAACCAGTGGCCCTCCAGATACGCAGTCCTGCTTCAAGAAATTGCACAATGCTTGCTGCCACCAGCCTCTAGAAGCAGGGCCAACCCTGGAGCTCCAGTGTTTGCTGCGGCTTTACCATGTTATGTGAATCATTGGAGTGGGCTTTTTGGCCAGAAGCTTCTGCTGTTTTTTCTAGAGAGAGCTGTAAAGATGTCAGAGCCTAGGAGAGAATCAGCACTGAGCCATAAGGCCAAAACTTCAGCAAATAGCTACAAATTCACCCACAGAAGATGGAGCACCTCTGGTTTTGTGTGAGCACAGTCTCCACATGAGTCAATATTGGATGAGTCAATATTGGTGTGCATGAACCAGGGTGCTATAAGCCCAGAAAGCTTGTGGGAGGTAGTTTGTAAGTAGAGGCATCTCTGTGAGAGCTGCTTTTGTCCTTGTGTCCAGTTCAACTACTTTGGATATCCTGGGTCTGTTTCTTAAGATCGTAGAATCATAGAATGGTTTGGGTTGGAAAGGACCTTAAGATCATCCAGTTCCAACCACCCTGCCATGGGCAGGGACACCTCTCACTAGACCATGTTGCCCAAGGCCCTGTCCAGCCTGGCCTTGAATAGTGCCAAGGATGGAGCATTCACCAATTCTCTGGGCAACCTGTTCCAGTGTTTCACCACCCTTACAGCAAAGAGCTTCTTCCTTATGTCCAACCTGAACTCCCCCTGTTTCAGTTTTAACTCATTACCTATTGACCTATCTAGAACTATTCCTTGTCCACCAAGCCACAAGCGTGGATGTATTTTCCTCTCCCTTATCATCTCCCATCCCTCAGTGGATTTTTTCCCTTACAGTGTCCCGGTAGATCTCCTTTCTCCCACTATGGCCTTTCCAGCAGGATCCCTTAAAGTTTATCACCCTTCTCTCCGTAGATCTCATCCTGCTCCTTTCCCTTGCCACAATTCACCTTATTAATGTAAAATAAAAAAGATAGAACTTGCATACTCACAGGAAGGCCTGCAAATCCTATAAAAAATACAAAGTTGGAGTAAAGATGGGATACAAAGAAAAGAATTGAGATGAGTTGCTTAAAAGGTTTGTGAAAGTGTGAAAAGACTTACTTTGGTTGTCCAATATTTGTCATTCATTTAATCAATTAATTTACTTCTCACAGCCAAAACACTGCCATTAAAAAGGCTTACTCAGATGCTTTACCCTGTTCATATTGATTCATTTTCAGTGAAAATATCAATATCTTTGTATAGATCTAGACCTTAAAGTTACTTAATTATTGATTGAGAAACAGTTGCTCAGACTGAGCAGGCAGATTTCTGCTGTGTTCAACAATAATAAGAAAGCAAGTTTTTGCATGGATAGACATTGTGTAGGACCATCTTTATTCAATGTATTACTTGTCAGAGGGGAGCAGAAGTCTACCAAAATGACTTTTGTGTGACCTAGTGTGGTCAGCAATTCCCATTTCACTTGTAAGCTATTGAAAACTAACTTAGAGATCTGTGTACCCTGTTCAGTAATTGTTCTTACTGGCCCTCTGAAGACAGAATGAACTTTCCTGGTGAAAACCACAATAGTAAATAATACATTCAAATCATGTTGCTTTTCTGGCAGCCTCCAAGCATATATTTGAAGCATGAGGACTGTTTTGTCTTGAGATGTGATTGATTTCAACATTTGGTTGTTTTGGTGACCTGTGAGTTCTGTTGAAACAACTGGTGGTGGAATCTTTGTAAACAGGAATCAGAGATGAACAGGGCTGAAGTTTTATCTCACATTCTGACACTGTGTGCCAACCAGACCTGGCTCAAGGCTCCTCAGCAAGCCTAGCAAACCTGAATATTGTCACCCCAAGAATGAGGGGTTGGGGCCAAGGCAGAAGCACAGCCCTGCATCCCATGGGAAGGGGAGGAGGGCAAAGAAGGAGCAGAACTGAGCTGTGCCCTCCAGCAGCATCCCGAACACCACACAGTTGAGTGTTCTCTTTGGTGGCAGTAGCTGCACAATCACATATATCCAAGTGTCTGCTGTAGGGCAGTCGTGTACTGGCAAGGAGTAGTTTTAATGGGTGACCATGGGTTTGCCAGTGTGGTGCCACAGATGATTGCCATTTCTGGCTATGCCTGAAGGTGAGCTTGTAGCCAAAGCATTAGAAATACAAAAGCAATCATCCTACATCAGCCATGTCTTACCTCTGACCAGGACAAAACTACAATTCATTGACTCAAAATGCACAGACACTGTTAATGACAATGGTGCCACATTTACAAAATGTTGTATCTGATATAAATCAGACCTTACTGTCTCTCTGTCAAGGTATCATTTTCAGTGCTTCTCTAGGTGAGATGGACCAGTTTGAAAATGCTTGAAGCACTACAAAACTTTACTGTGTCCAGGGCAAACAGCAGTGGGAAGTTGGTGTGGAAGAATGCAGTGATTTGAGCTGGTTATCAGTTGTGTTGGTGATGACAATGTCAAGGTCAGTCTAGTTGTGTATCAAGATCCTATGAGTCAACTGGTCACTGGTAAGTAAAGGTCATATCAGGTTTACATGGTTTAGATCCTCGATTCTGCAAAAACTAAACTGGGTAATAAATGGAAGACCCTTGAGCTCAGATGTGAACAACTGCTGTCCAATGTACAACTGCATCAAATGAAGTCCTGAGGGCTAATGATGTTTTCAGAGGGAAAAAACATCACCATAGCCTTTCCCTGGATATTCTGCAGTTTTAGAGGTTTGACAATAATCAGATTAAATGTGAATTTAGAAAGAAAAATGTAGTTTAATAATATTTAAAATAATTTGTTTGCCCTGCATCATATAACTACTAAAGATAGTGACATATCAAAAATAGAAAAGTATGAGAAGAGGATGGATTTATTCTGCTTTCTCATATTCCTCACCTTTTTATGAAAAACTTTTAAAATGGAAAAGTTGCAGAGTTCTGAGGCTTATTGTGTCCACAGGACCTGATTTTGCATGAAGTTATGATATTTGCTGTTCAGTTGTTAGGACGCTAATACAGAATAAATCACACTATGATAAAGTAAAGGCATCTGTGTAATACTGGCATGTAACCAGAGTCAGGCCAGGTTACTCTCTACTGCAAATTGGCCAAGAAGATAGTAGATCATCCCTTTTCATGTGGAAGGAATGATAATTGGGCTACATTAGGAAAGATTGCTTAAGACATCCCCAGTATATATGAGCCTATTTACAGTGTGTCTTCCAAGTAAATACTCCATTTCAAATGCCAGCATGAGAAACAGAGATTAAATTCATGCTTTAATTTGTTTTGGGTTTGTAATGTCGATTTTATATTGATTTTAATTACATGTCATTGAATTCTGGATTGCAAATCGTGCTCTCTGTTCTGTGTGTGTGGGAAGGGCACAACACATTCTTTTAGAAGGATCATATTCTTCCCTGACTCTGTTCTGCATACTCATTGCTGCCTGCACATGCCTCTCTTCCCTGTGGAGTTCATATGCAGAATGATGTGGTACTCTGGCCATCCTGTGTTTGCAAAAGCTTTAGAAATACAACAGGTACATGGGATCTACGTGGGTTTGGGGCAAATGCAAATGTCATTGACAAGGCATACATAGGAGCAACACTCATTTCAATGAAGGCCATGCACTTTATTTTACCCTATGCCATGAATCAAAGAGGAAGTCTCCATGAGCATGTAGAGCACAGGAAGTACCTGAGGTTAGAGCAGTGAGAGGAAACTGTCTCAGCAAAATCTTCTCAGTCTTGACAACTTCCTTTTGTTACTGGTGTCTTTAGTAAGCACACCATTTTCTATCTTTGCATATAAAGATGGTTGAGTTTTAAAAGGAAGTCTCATTTTACATGATCATCTAGGAAGAGCAGACTTGAGATTAATGGAAAGCTGAAATCTGCTTACATTTTTCAACACTGAACGATTTGACAAAAATGGCCTATTTCTGAAAAGAAACTAATTTCTTTATCACAAGCTTAAAAATCACCTCAGTGTCTCCTTCTTGTGTAACATCCATATACTCAGGTGACTCCCTGGGTTACCTGAAGAACAAGTTGTTAAAGAAAATCTATCCAGGGAACAACCAGTTCAATTTACTCATTCTTGCTCTGTCTTTATTTTGAAAACTCACAGAAGTTATCCAATTCCCACATGGTTCTCTTCCTTTCACTGTTAGTATCGTAATGACCCTGTGTCCTTTGTTGGCGCTGCTCCACAGGTGGAGCAGCAGTGTCAATATCAGGATATGCTTTCGGCTCTGATCCAGAAGTGAGAAGGCACTGCACAAATCACTACGTTCCCCTAAAGTCCTGCAGCAAGTTGAGTATGTAAAAAAATCACGGATATCTAAACGCAGATTTCACATCTAATGAAAAGTCAGAGCTATCTTCCATGTATCTGGAAGGCAGTGGATATTGAGAGTAGAATATTCTTAGGACCTAATTTCTAAATAACCTGTGCGTGGAAAATGTGGGTGAATTGAGCATCTAACCTTTGTGTGACTTAGAATGATTATTTGTGTGTGCAGATACCTTACTTTGCACCTGATAGCATTCTAAGATTGTATAAATTAGGCCAAAGTTAGGCATCCATACGTAATCCTTTAGCATGGTTACAATTCATTGCTATGATGAAAATGGTTCAGCTAACTTGATGGGGTTTGCCTCAGCTATCCTTGTTATTGGTTTGGGCATTTTAAGGCTCATTATTAAACCTTAAAGGCCTGATAACTCAACTGGATAAGACAGCACAGCTCTCTGAAATCAGTAGAGAGAGCCTGATTTACACCAGCTAAGAATCTGATTGTCGCTTTTGAGCTATCGTAATTGCTTAAGTGAAACAGCCAAAGTAATTGGTGCAAACTAATACAACTGATGGAAAAAGATTCAGTGTTTGTCAATACCAACTATGCTATGGAGAACGTAATCGATGAATTAGTCTATCAATTAATTAGTCTAGGCAGAAAATGACTCCCTGTACCGTTAGTCCATGAAAAGATCAATAAAGTCAAATGTCTAGTTTAATATTTCTCATATAATGATTATAATATGAGAAGAATATAAAACCCAATGTTTATACTGTTTCAATTACAATTTTCAAGTGTTTAAGATGCATCTTCAAGGGACTGACGTTCCTGCAAGGCAGTAGTACCGTGCTATAAGGATTCATGTATGCTGGGCCCCCATTTTGTCAGCTATTCTACATGGGGAACTGTGGCAAGAACAGCTGGCTTTTAGGCCAAATCCTTCTTTTTGGCAGAGACTAGGCTGAGCCACCTCTCTGGGCTGACTTTGGCAGTTCACAGCTGTTGTAGTGTCAGCATCAGAAACACACTCAGCTGAAAACTGAGACCTCAGCCTTGTTCTGGTTTAGTTGGCTGTAGCCGTATTATTTCCACTTAAATGTGGCTATATGGTCACTCACACTTTGAATTATGCATATTTATAGTTGACTTCACAGCAAAAATAAGCAACTACTTCTTCTGTTACAATCTGTTAAAGTCCCTAATTGTGAAGCCTTTAAAGTCTGGCTGTTTGCCCTGTAGTATGAAAGAGAAGTGACCATTGTTCCTGCCGTACACACACATGGAATCATAGAATAGTTAGGGTTGGAAAGGACCTTAAGATCATCTATTTGGAGGTTATGAACTTTAAAAGCATGCATTGTGCTATGGAAAAAAAAAGGGGTTGGAAATCACCTGCATAAAATACAAGAAGTGAAAATTCTGTGGAAACCCAAGGAACTGGCAATTATTCAAGCTTGGAGGCTGTGGAAAGCAGATTTTGCAAAGGGAGGTGAAAAAGAAGTCCAGATCGCCTGAAAATAAGATTTTCCTGAGAGGCAAAATTTGTTGTGGTAATCCTGTGATAATCTGCTGGAATGAATTCTAAACATATCAAAATAAGGGTATCTATAGTCAGTGAATAATTCCTGCTTTGAGATGATCTAGGCTTTGGTGAACATGTAGATTGCTTTTAGTGTTGGACATAACCTTTTACGTTTTTCAGTCAGTTTCTAGACTCCAATGCTATCTCTAAAAGCTTAGCCTGTTGCAGAACAATAATGTGTTACTTCATGTTTCATATTCCAGTATCAATTTTTCTATCAAAAATAGATTAAATTTTAAGTAACTAGTGATTATATGTTCAATAAGAGCTGGCTGGATGAAAAATTAATGTCTGCAGTCCTCCTGTTTTGCAGGGATTAACTGAACTAGTCAGAATAAAATTTACATGTGCCTGCTTTTCTTGGTTTCAGCATATTCTACTTGAAACTTGAACTTTGTACATGCTTTAAGGTATCAATAATAATAGATTTACAGTATCAATAATAAAATGTGGCTCACTTCAGGGTAGGGAATGGTCACTTCCAAGCTGTTGCACAGGGAGTCATAGGCGATATGTGCCCATGTCACTTTGTGTCCGGAATGCCTAGTTTTGAAGTAAAAGATCCCACCCATTTTGCCACCATGCTAACACTACTGTCATGTTACCTCTTTGTAGATGTCTGGAGCCTGCAGAAGAGCCTCCCAGCAGATGAAGAATTGGTAATAGAATGGTGGATATATTTAACCCATTTTTCATATGGACAATATTCTGGGACAGAGGAGGTAAACAATCCTTTTTTCCCCAAATTCACAGCATCATGCTAATGTTACATTCATGCTGTGTTCTTTCACTTTAAATAATTACCCCAGGTGGCACCAAACAGCACAGATTCTGCAGCCATGTCTCCACCAGCAGGGGATCTGCATGCATTAGAGTCCACCTAGAAGCTGGATGCTATGCAGGATCTCAATGATGCCTTCCAGGTCCAACTGGGAGCATCCCAAAGAGGATCCCACCCAAAGACAGTGCACACCGGCTCATAAGGCTGGCACAGCTTTTCTCACCAGTGTTGAGTAAATCCCCAAATGCTGCAGATGCCAATGAGCAACTAGAGGTTCTAGTGCTTTGTCAGAGTGCTTTGTCAGAGTCCCAGTGAGCTGCGTCTGTTGGTTCAGCAAAATAGAGGCTAGAACTGTTGTGAGAATAGGATCTTTCCACAGAGGCCTGTAATTCTGCTTCCAGGCCCCTAGGGCAGCAGCAAGAACCCAGGTGAATAAAAATGGGGAATAGTATTGACAGGGGGAGAAACTTCTTGCTGTAATCACAGCAGCTTTGCATAGAGTATAATTCTGGACTTCAAACCTGCAGAATATTTGCCTTGGTTCTGGTTTGTAGTTTGGACTGAGACATGCATCAGCTCTTCTCCCCACTGTAGTTCTGGCAAAAATAACAAGCTCTAAAGCTTGTCCAGCATGCCTCAGCAAACCAGGCAGTAACGCTCACTGCACTAGACCATGACCATATGTACATGCCGGGCTGTCTTTTTACTTTCCATTTCCATGTTCAGACAGTGTCACAATGTCTTTGATACAAATGATTTCATTGACTTAATAGTTGATTGTATGCCACAGAAGTTTGCACTAGCCTCGGAGGTCATTTTTAATAACACTGTTTTACAGAGTGCAGCCAGTGCCTGCAACATACACAGCTATCCATGTGCTTTCAGCTGTACCACAATCCTCTTCATGCCCTAGATAGCCCCATAGCCTGCTAAGTGTGAGAAACTTCCCAAGGGAGTGCCACCCAACCTGGCTGAAAGCAGGTATCTTCCAGGCAGGACAGTGGAACCTTTGCATTGCTTTGTGCCACTGGGGTTGGCAGGGTTTCCACATGTATTTCACTTCCTCCTTGCTCTTAACGCCCAGATAAAGGAAGAAGCAAGATCTGGCAGCTGCCATAGAAGCAATCCTCTCTAGATAGGCAAAGAGGTGAACCCACTTTGTTCAGAGGCCTATATATTCCAAACCTGATGTCTAACCTACTAAATCAGCTCCTTGGGAAGCCTGTTGCTGTAGGGGAAAAATAAGTGATTTAATTGCTGATATTTTTATGTATTTCCTGACTTGAACTCTATTTAGAACTTGGCAGTACTCATTGAGGAGACATGGAAAGGAAATTTCTGTGAGATGGAGAAGTTTGCTTATAAATGATATGAAAATAATCTGGTGAAAACTGTGTTTAGTGACAATGCAAAAGAGTCTTGAAGAGTCAATTAGACATGCACATACTGACGAACTGCAAAAAAAGGGCTTTCTCTCCATTAAATTCCTCTCCAAAATCATCAATATTCTTAAAAAGTGTAATGATTTCTTATCAGTGCTTGAATGAACCGGAAAACTACCTTTTGAAATATTGACATTTCCACAATTTTGAGCACAAGAATGTTTTCCCTTCTATATAGAAGCTGACAGGCCATTGTCTTGCAGCACATTTTATTCCTGCTGGAGAGCATACTGCGTAATGCAAATAAGCACTCACTTAGTAGCCTGCATTTTCCCCCTAACAGGTTGAATGAGGCTTCTTTGTTTCACATACTTTAGCTTTTGAATTAAGGCTTAATCAAGGCATTCTTTGTGTGGAGTGCTTTGTATGAATAAGAGAGGTAGCTATCTTGGTCTTTGGAACTCATAGCAGGAACATTTCACAACTGGTTTATGCTCACATTTGTGGGGATACTTTATCAACATCGGATCTAAGGGATTATCAAGTCACGGTAGCTCAGTTAATGTCAATGAACTATAATGATTTACACAGTCAAATGTCCAGCCCCTGTGGCACTCAATATCACAAAGGAAACTATCATAAAAATAGAGTAAGCCATAGATAAAGACTGTGGTATGTAATGCTGAACTTCCTTATTCTACAGTGGATTATAAGTATGGTTTATTCCAGAATACCTACAGTTAATTATCTACTGCAGAAAAGTCAGTGGAACAGTCTTTCAAAAGGAAAAATTGAAATACTCTATTTCATAAATAGAAATAGATTATAATATTATATTATAAATATAAATATATAGGTATGTATAAATATAGATATATAGATACAAATATAGATTATAATAATAGATTATACAGTATTTCAGTTTTTCCTTTCGAAAATACTTGTGTGTGGCTTATTTAAAATTGGGCTGTATTCTTGATGATAAGACAATGTAAAGTGACAAAAGAAATCATTTGAAGTGATTTGAGATTTCTTCCTCCCCTTTCCTCAATTTACTTTCATTTTAGAAGAAAAGTAGATTTTGAAGCCTTCAAGTCCTCTTGGAGTAGATTTTCCCTTCTCCCATACGCTCTGCTGATGACACCAAGTTGGTTCCCTGTGTGTTTTGGTGGTGTTTGTTGGGTGTTTAGTTTCTTGTTTTGGTTTTGGGTTTTTTTTAAGGAAGAAGGGGAAGAAGGCATACATAACAGACCTCTATTGAACAAAAATCCCTAGTGATAGAAGCAAAGGAAGTGATGGTCTCAGCAAAGAGCCATCCATACCAGGTATCTCTCTGTGAGCATCAGGGCACTGGGAGTTTCCTCTTGCTGTTGCTGCATGCTCCTGCCCCTGTACCATAGCCCATAGGCCCCTGGGAGGTGCCACTGCAGCTGTCTGTGAAGTGGGTAACTGAAATGATTGCATTTAAAGTCACTCTTGCTTTTGTGTCCTAGCACAGACAACACTGAACCTCAGGACTAACAGTAGAGGTTCTGGTGTTGCCACCTTCGCTGGACTTGCCCTAATATTAGAACCAGTTTGAGATGTGCAGACACATCTGTGTTTGTTATCCCAGTCCAGACTGAGGAAATCTGCCACTTATCTAGAATACCCATTTAATCACAGACATATCTTTACCTCTAGTCTGCCTTATAACTACATGACAGAAAAATGCAAATCCTTCACAATGCTACAATTTAACAGCAGGACTCACCGAAGCCTTACAATATTTATTAGGTCTTCTATTTATTGTCAGTTGCCTCCTTTTAAATATGGCAGGGGCACACACCGACACCTACGCTGTATTTTACTTGTAACAGTGGGTGTGGATCATTTTCCCTAAACTAGTAAAAAAGGATTTTAAAAGGTGCCTGTCAGCTGCAAAGCTTTTTATTATCCGGTGTCAGCCACTGGAAATTATGTACAAACTAAAGTCAATGGAACAAAAGTTAATTATCCAGTAGGGCTATTGTTATTATGTAGAGGAGCCAGCTCTTATTGATTAATGAGTCAGTGCTGTGTTTGCTCACAGGAATATTAATATCTTGTGCACAAGAGAAGTCATTAAAATGAGCAAGGAAGACCTTGACTTTAAACTTAAAGTGCGCATTGCTCTAGTTATCTGAATCATTTTGTCAGGTATAGCATCCTAGTTATAAATTATTGAAACAAGTAGTTATTGTAAAGATAGTTCACACAGATGGTTTTAAATTAAACAAGTCGATACACTTTTCCCATTATGTTCTGCACTGTTACGATTAGTAGGCTGTAGGTGGGTAGAAAAAGAGTTAGGAGGTAGGATAAGACTCTGGTGTGTGAGCCTTTGCCTCACCTAACCCCTCACAGCATGGGAAAACTGAGAATAACACCGTGTCCATGCTGAACTGATGGGAAGTGTAGGTGTAGCGGACAAATGCAGGTGGGTCAAGAGAGTTCTCTCATCAACTGACTGCATAGCATTGCAGATGGCCTGATAATAATTAGCAAGTAGGTATTAAGGCGTATTTCAGAATCTAAGTTCCAACACATTACCTCTTCTAATATTCCCAAAGCCACAAAATTATGCACTGAAAAAAATCTCCATTACTATTTTATGAAAATGTATGTTATGGCATTATGAAAATGGAAATTCAATTACACCCGCTTTTAGATCATGCTAAGACCTGAAACTTGGAAAATCAATGTGCATCTACAAAGTTGAGGTCCAGCATCCATCTGTACTAATGTTATGTTACATCACTCTGACAAAGTAGAGGGACAGTTAAGTGGGACTATATTTTATTGCCTCTAGTTTACACATTATTGCTTATCAAGAGCAAGCCAAAAGCAGTCCTGGTATACATGAGAATTAGGTGTCATGTAACTTAACAGGAGAAAATATCAAAAAAGGATATAACTTAATTATATTAAAATATAAGTAGAACTAAGAAGAAAGGTTGAAACTTTAAGTTATTGAAAATATTAAGCAGTATTTGGGAGATTGATTGAATGTGAGTTTGAATATATTGTAGGTAGTGCCTGTTCCTGTAAAGATTCAGATATAAGGCTAAATCTAAACATCTCCTTTACTTCCACTCCTGCACTTCATGGTAAGCATTTGTCTTGGGGTCTTGCCAGAGGGTAGTGATGTTTCCAGAATTAAACCCTATGCTTGGTAGTACGGATCTGTGGGACCAAACCTGTATCATCTTTCCTGTGAGCCTCTGCCAACCGCAGGGGACAGTAAACCTCTCTCTTTCATCAACATAACTCATTTCCAGGACCAACTGTTTCCTTATTTGGCTTGTTGTGACAGCAGAATACGAGGCAAATCTCCAGAAGAGGCTGATCAATTAGAAACCCTCCAGAGGATAACAACAGAAGCAGCCATTGGTCTGGAAAACATAATCTACTAGGAAAGATTGAGTGAGTGGCATAATTTAACCTGGAGAAAAAGAGACTGAGGAGGGTGTAACTGACTTCAACAAATATGAAAAAACTATGGCAAGGAAAGAGGGAATAATCTGTGCTTTGTGTTCAATTCATATAAATAATCTGTTCTCAAGGGTAGGTAGACAAAAGCATCATCAGTTTAAATTGTAGCAAGGAAGATGTCGATTAAGAATAACTGGAGGTGGACTGCATGGTGGGGTTGAGGGGATTCATCTCCTTGTTCCTTTTGTGTTCCATTGTTTTGAAGCTTTTTCCTCATGCTGGTCCTGCAGCAGAGGATATGAATGGGTTGTAGCAGGAATAGAATCTGCCTAGAGAGTTGCAAGGTGGAGGGAATTTGGCCTCTTCATCCCACTTTTCTCTCTGTTCCAGCAACCTCTTTAGCGGGGCCTGGGGCAACGTACAATACTGCTGCTGCTGTGCCAGACGCATGGATGTGGCTGACCTGGAGAGCCCTGCAGGATAGAAGAATTCAGCAGTGGGAGATCAGGTGAGAGCAGTAATGATTTTTTTTAACCATTTGGGGTCTCAGCCAAATGTCAACAGAATTTTGGGTAAGGCAGCAAAGCTGCTTCTGGCCAAGGGGATACCTCTCAGTAGAAGGAAACTCCCAGCTGCAAACAGCAGAGAAAGAACATCTCAAAGTAGAACTTACAGAAATCTTCTACAATGGAGCCTAAATCCAGAGTAATTCTATTCCCTACACTCTGGACTGCACTGGTATGGAAAGCTAGCACTTCATCCTTGGTCTAGGACATGTGAGCACTTGTGTACACAGCACCCAGGAGAACCCCACTCCTCCTGGGCTCCAGGCCACTACATCAGCACTGGCTGGGCTGGCACTGTGATCACTAAATGAGACTGTAGTCTCAAGGGGCACGTGGTGCTCTTAATTAGCCCAGCCCACCTTATTGACGTGGATTTATCCTAGCTTCCCTGGCTTTTGATGAGCTGCCATGCAAAGAACTGCAAAACAAATGTTCTAATGCCAGTCACAATGCCATAAAAAATGACAGCTTCTCAGAGGACAGCTTTAATGTTCTTGAACTGCATTATAAATACAATTTTCATAATCCAATGAATAAATATTTTGGGTGAGTTTAGTGTATTTCTAGCTCTTTTAGTCACGGGTGGGTTTCTGTTCTCCCACTGCTAACTTCCAAGGAGAGAAAGAAATCAAGACAGACCTAATGATTTCAATAAGGCATCTTATATTTTTGCATTTAAAAAACCAAATCTCTTAGATTTGCGCTGAAATGTTTTAAGGGTAATAATAGATTACCTCTGAACCCCAAGGAAATCAGACTTCCTGTGCCTGCCTGTCATTTACTGGGCTGGTTACTTATCTGTCAATATTTCTTCCTTTTTTTCAAGTCCCAGGCCTACTTGATCTTGTCCATTTGGCACTGCTGGAGGAATAACAAGTTTCTTCCCGTCGTGCACCATTCTGGGATACATCATGACAGAGAAATCTCAAAGCCCAGGTCAATTATAACAGAAGATGTGTAGCACCTCTGCCCCCACAGAGT
Organism: Coracopsis vasa; assembly: GCA_026283785.1. Lineage (NCBI taxonomy): Eukaryota > Metazoa > Chordata > Aves > Psittaciformes > Psittacidae > Coracopsis > Coracopsis vasa. The sequence continues at coordinate 60,513 of JANHGB010023589.1, forward strand.
CTTCTGGGGATCCACTTGGCAAAATGATATAAAACTATTTCCGAAGACTTCCCGTGCTCTGGCCCTGCTTAGAACTAAGTCACCAGCAAAATGTAAGGAAATAAGCATATGCACCACTGCTTGCTTTCCCCCTTGTTTGCCATAGAGCCAACTAACGTGACGTGTGTGTGGGGAGAGGCCTGGAGCCAGCAGATTCCTCACTATCCGGTAATTACTTTTTAATTAGAATTCATTGAATACAGATAGATACCTTCCATCCTGATGATGTTAATATCCCCCTGTCAGGCATTATGAGGCAGTAGCTGACAGTGAGTTACACGAAGTAATCCTGTGGCTAGTAGTGACTTACATAAAGTAACCAACTTAACCATTTGTCTTAGGTAAAATACGATCTCCATCCTCGCTTCTTTGCGCCGAGTCTGTCACCGGCGCGTTGATGTAGTGTTTGTTTACCCTCGTTCCTGCAGGAGGAAATATCATAGCTCATGCATCAAATTACTGTAACTGACTGGAGCAGTTGTATTTAAAATCATGCTCAGTGATGTATTTCCGTAGTGTCGTTGATGTATTTTCAGGAGCTCTAATTTTTACAGGTGTATCATCTGAATATCATTTATCTGAGCGCGCAGTTGTAAAGTCTGTGGTAATACCTGATCTCATTAGAAAAATCAGCGTTTAAGAATGGAGTAGAGTAAGTAAATCTGAAACGGACTGAATATTTGTGGTATTTTGATAGAAATAGGAAAGAATTTCAGGGTTTTGGTTTTTTTTTCCTTTTTGCTGCAGGGCCTCTAAACATAACCTGACATGTGATGTATTTTTGAAGTCAAAGTTAATAATTCTCTTTACATAAAAAATAAATACCCCCTATTGAATACACGCTCTAAAATTAGAATTGCATATTTCTAAGTAATATACCTAAGGAAAGTGATTTATTCTAATACAATAATGGCATAGATTTACAAAGCTTGAGTGATACAATGTTTCTCGTTATGGTTGTAAAATATTTGTTGCCACTGTGGGATTTTCTAGATCATTATTTTAAAGAAGGAAAAACCCACTTTGACAGATGAACTGGGGCCATTCTGAGCAAATCACAGATACTTCATATAACAAGGCCTCCAAAGAGGGGAGCACAGACTTATTACTATGGCAACCCAGATCAAAACACTATTTTAGTGGAGAGTTTCCAGTTTTACAATGCAATGATGATTGTTTATAGTACCATTGAAACCAGATTCAGCAAAGGTTCAAGAAATGAGCTGACAAGAGGAAAATCATTATAGATAAACTGGGGATACTTGAATGACATATTGTGGAATCTGCTATTATTTGATCAAATGATGAAATTGTTACACAAACATAGATGGATAATGGTATATAATACAGGCTGATGAACCATATTTTGTTAGTTATGTTATATTGTGTGTCTAGAAGATAATTACTGGTTCAAAGTTGCAAAGCACAAGATTTAATAATAGAAATTACTTAAAAAAAAAATCCCTGCCTATTAATTGTCCCTAATAATTTATAACATTTAAATTTTACTGATGTTTTACTTCCCAAATCATTAAGTAACAAGTACATAATAACAAACGTCACCTACACTTGCCATTTAGATAGCACCTCTGGTGGGGTGCTTTTTTTCCTGAAAGTGCATCAGATGGCACATGGGCTGGATAATACATGCTTAATCCCATAATAACTTTGATACCAGCTAATCAGTGCTTAAAGACTGTTAATCCTACAGCAATGAACCTGTTCAAACCTCTCTCGTATCTGCAATGGCAGGACAAGGGGATTCTTTTGTGGCAGTAGCCTAGGAGCAGCTCTGGGCTCCCTCCAGCTGCTTTCTGCCTCATATCTGCTGGTCCAGGGAAGGTTATTAACCTCCTTCATTGCTATAATGGTCCTACTGGTTTCAGTGTAGAAGCCACAGGAATTTGAGGACACTAATGTGTTTTCTGCTCAGGATTGTTTCTCAACACAGAGGCCATGAATGAAGTTACTTATTCTGGCTTCCTGCTATGTTTATGCCATCCTTCACCTCAAGAGCAAATCATGACCACCCTCCTTACCAGCCTTCTTGCTAGCCCCACTTTCTCCTCTACTTTATCATGTCAATGCTTAAAAACCTGAGCTCCCCTGTCCATGTAACCATAGCAGCGTGGTTAAAGCCTCTGCTCCCACAGCATGAACAGAGGAAGCTCCTAGTTACTGCAGAAGCAGACAGAGACAGAAAAGCTCCCAGTTTGAGAAGCAAAATGGTAAAGAAGAAAGGTGGATGAAGACTGACCACAGCAAATTTCCTATATCTGGGAAAAGCCTGATCATGCCTGAGCACGTCCCAGACACAGGTCTGCCTTCTGCAGGAAGGAGCTTGCTTTGATGTTTCCCTTGGTGGGCCTGGCTTATGGGACAGCTCTGAGAGCTGCAGGGCCCCAGGACCACCCTTGGCACATAGTCTTACCTCTCCATCCATAGAATTATAGAATAGTCAGAGTTGGAAAGGACCTTAAGATCATCTAGTTCCAACCCCCCAAAAGTAGTTTTCTTTATGAGCTCCTCAAGGTGAAAGTTTCTGTGAGATCAGGGCAATTTTATTTCCTGAAAGAAATCAGAGATTTACTCACAGAAGCCTTTAAACACTGGACTGAAAGAACAGGATGGAATGTTTTCAGGAGGGTGATTTACTGTGTAGTCTGTATATTATTGTGGGTGGAGAGAGTCTGGCTCTTTGTGGAAGTCTGAAGCAAAATTTTGCCTTACATTTGATATTTCAGATGATGCAGGGAAAGCATTTTGTGGTGTAGTCATACTTGGACCAGAATACAAAACACATCCTTTAGTAAACTGTGAAGCTTTAACTTGTTCAAGTGACACTTACCCAACAAATCATTTTGAACTTGGAAGCATTAGAGAGGTCACATTTTCACACAGCTGATCTGCTGCTGAACAGTCTTTTTTTAGGCATTAAGAGCACCCAGGCTATTTTCAACACCAGGTATCATGTCTCATCCATGAATTACATTTCCCTGAGTTTATTATGACCATTTCAAGGAAAATTAAGCCACTCCATTAACATCTGAGACAGGAGCACCCTTCAAAAATCCAATCCAGTAGAGCAGTTGATGGTATTTATTGCTCTTCCCTAATGTACTTGTATTTTCTGTCATGCAAGGACTATTCAGACATCATCATACAACTATCAGGACAGTGTTCCTTGTCTCAGCACCTAAGAGATGACACTGGCACATGCTTAATCATGGAGTAATTGTAATCTAAGACTTCCCAGAATACAGATTGAGTCCCCACATAAGTATAAGGAAGCAGCAAATGTTTTCCATTGATTCCAGTATGTCTGTACACTCTTGCCTTTTCCATCTAACCTCACAAACATCTGTCTTCAGCCAAGAAACAGCAACAAAGATGTCAACATCTGTTCTGCTCAGCCAAGTACAGGGCTGATATTCAAGTTTTCCAAGATCACTGATGTCCTACATTATTAATCAAGGGCCTCAGAAATAATTTTTCTGCTGACAGACTATTTATAAAATACACCTCCTGCCTTTAAAATATGGTTAGTGCACAATCCTATGGCATGGAGCAGGGATGAAGGCTGCTGGGCTGAGATTCAGCTGGTGAGGACTGTGCTAGTCACTTGGAGGTCATAAGAAGCATCTGAAAGAAATAGTAACTGCAGGTCCCTTATTGCCCCTTGTTTCTGGCATGGTTTCATTTATTCTGGAATGTCCCCATTTAACACGAGTCTCCAGGAGTTCATGTAACAATAATGGCAAAGAACATTTCTTCCCTTTATTCATCCTTGCTCTGGATATCCAGCTTACCTGGGTGCCCTGTGCGTGTGGTGGATGTCCTGTATGGCCAATGTTAGGTAACATCTGAATTCTGTTTTCTCAATGTTACTTCTAACAGTGCTTCCCACATCTCTGACCTACAGAGGGTGTGAGTTATGCTGAGGTTATGGATACTAGAGAGATAGTTTCTGTCTTCCTGTGAGAATTCTTGATGGCTGAGATAACTGAGGCAGTAAAGATACCAGTCTTCTCATTTAATACAATTGTATACACCAGCACAGACTCTTTTCTACCTTAATCTCTGCTCAGTCTGTTACTTCCATTCTCTTGTCCAAAAGCTCCCCATCAGATCACTGTCTGAGGCCTCTGGATGGTAAAAGTGACCTAAGCCTGAATTTCTCCAGATCAGTTCAAAACCAAAATGAAAATACAAGCTGAGCTCATAATTTTGATATTAAATAGACACAGTCTTCAAGGGAAAAAGAAAAAAAGGCATCAAACCCCCAGTGATGTCCATTGCATAAAACCCCTCATAGGCTGGGCACGGAAAATGTGGAGTATGAGAGTAAGTCTATGAGAGAGAAGCAGAGCAACCCTCTGGCTTAGAGGTTTCTCTATTCTCCTCTTGGTCATTTTGTTCCACTCTATCTCTCAACAGCAACTTGTAGCAGTCAGAATGTCTTTAGCATTTTATCCCCAGCCCACAGAGCAAGTGAGACCTTTGTTTAACAGCAGCTTCCAGATACAAAATAACTCATACATTTGAAATGCAAAACAGCTCCTAAATTTCAGAGAGCTGCCAAGTGAAAATGCCTCTCTGAGGCGCAACAGTGGCTCTGGGGAAGGCTGTCTCCAAGGAGGAGCAGCACAGAGCCAGGCTCACATGAGGTTCTGCTCTCCATCACTCACATAGATGTTGTTAAGAAATAATTGTATAACCTCATCATCTCCATGCTTACAAGTCAGCACAGCTTTAGTCCTCCCCAGCTTCCCTGCCACAGGATAAATCCTCTCCATCTATCTCATCTATCAGCTTTGTATAAGTCCTCCATCCAGCTCTCTGTACTGTTTTTATCAACAAGCACTGTCAGGTTAAAAAGTGGATGACTTACTTCCCCAAGCGATCTGAAGAATTCAGTGCCACAGAAACATGTTTAATGCTGGATAACCATCCACCTTTCCCAAGTGAATCTTTAATGGCAGGAGCTGCCTTCCATAATGCACCAACCAGAAGGAGCTGAGTTTAAACCCCACACTCCGTGATTTCTACCCAAAATTTTCCGCTCAGCGGTGACAAAATCTGATGTAGTTTTCACTAAACTCTCCCCCAATTTCCCACTGGCTTTTAGTATGTGCAGATAATTCAGAATAAAGCCCCTTGTCACAGTAATATGTATTCTAGCGTATCACAGAGGAGCTGTTTCACCATGTAAAAGCCATATTGCCAAGCTGTATTATGCTTTACCTGTCACCATGCCAGGAAACATTTAACAAGAGAAGAAAACAAGGAGAGCGCATGTGTTGCCAGCTATTCAGTATAGGCCATTTACTATTAAGCTGTGGAAAGGTGCTGGAGTTTAAATGCACCCTGGCTTTCTTCTGCTACTGGTAGCAAAACGCTGAAAGGTTTTGCATTGTTGACCTACTGTTCAGCGCTGCTAATTTGGCCCTGGACTATCTCACCAGGTCTTTATGGTTCACTGGTCTTTTCCGAGCCTCAAGGGAGGGGTTGTGGGTTTGTTTTCAAAGGATCTGTACACCCCTGAAAGTGAGGTTTTGGCTGAGTGATTGGCTTCAGTTTCTATGAGGAAGGGTGGCCCAGACTGCCTGAGCCCACCGATTGCCTGGGGGTGCAGGGACAAGGCTCAGTCTCATGCAAAAACTAGCCACAACCTTTAGGTACGAGTGTCTTGCCGTGGTAATGCCGTCATCACCCGGCCAGCACAAAGCCCTGAGGTTTCTATTGATGCCCCCCATGCAACAGATGGTACCTCTGAGCAGCACTAACACTTACCAATAGGGAAATGCTGGAAAATAAGGGGTAGTCTAACTCTTTCCTTTTGGGAGATGCCCAGTGGTGTCACCCTTCAGTTCTGCTTCCTGCCCCAGGGGCTGTCTGTGCAGTTCATGTGAAGCACTAGTTTGGAGTGGAGCTGAGACTTCAAGACATGTCCTTCCTTTAGGTAAGTGATAGAAACAGAAGGCTGCACCATACATAGTTTCAGCATCTGGTAAATCAATCTTTGTCTTCCTTTCTAGGAAGTGGAGTGGCTTTGGTGGAAAGGATCGGACATGTCTTTTGCACAGCCCCACTCTGGATAGCCCATGGTCTGCAGGACAGCAGAGGTGTCCCTTCAAGTTCCCACTGGCAGAACAGAGAACAGACTCACAAGTCCTGCCTTTCAGCAAGAGGGTATGGTATAAAACACCACTCAGGAAGTCTTAGTAAGTAGCTGTGTAGCTAAGCTGTGACATTCTGGGTATTGTTAGTTTGTATGGCTCGTTGCCTTCATTGTTTTAATCATTTGTTTTCTATATGGTTGCTTTGGGCTGTGGGGTACTGGCACATACTGTTATAGTGTGCTTTTGAAGTAAAAATTTGGGTCATGGATGCAGAGGACTGAAAGAGTAGCTCATAGAGAAGGCCTCTGCTAGGCTTTGTCTTCCTGAAGCGTGGAGCTGTGTGCCTTACTTCAGAATGTCCTGGAGTCTGATTTAAGTACTGCAATGAAACCCAGGGAGACAAATGATTGTTGCAAAAATGAGGTTGACGAGTGTTTTGCGACAGCCTTGTTATAACGTGATCTACTGTGGTCAGGTGTGTTACTCTGTCACTTGAGCACGTGTCAGTGTAATACAGTTTGAATCCAGGGCACGAGGGGATAGAGGTGCCCTCCATTTACAGTTGTTTCCGTGTAGGAACTTTAAGCTACAGGGAGAAAAACCTGAGTTAGGCAAGGTATTATACTCTGAGCGAGACCCCGTGAGGACCTTTTAGTGCTTGAAATGAGGGTGAACATTGCAAAGTGTGGCTACGCAGCAATTCTGGGCCTCTCGACAGAGGCTTTTTTGGGCATTGGGGAAGAATAAGGCTGATCTGAACCGCACGAGCTGTGAGCAACGATGGCAAGGCTGGTGCTGATGGCTGTACAGTGTCTCTCGCTTCCCCTGCTGCTCCTGTAAGGACATCTCAAGCCACAGACTTGACTGTTCCTTCCTTTCTCTTTAAGTGCTTTGAAAATACTATTTCAAAGTGGAAACAAAAAGCACAAATAGATGTAATCAGCAGGCCCATCTCTCCTTCTTCCCCCCAGATAGCACTGTCTTGCTGACCCTGGCAGTGATCTTATTGGTCCCCTCTTGACTGTCCTCTGTGTCTCCCCACCTGGTGCTCCAGTGCTAATTGGTACAATTAGCGTCGCCCTCCCTCGGCTAATTGCTAATGACTGTCTCACCATCCCCATGGGGACCAGAAGAAACTTGCACAAGGGGGAGAGCTGCAGTCACAGAGACACCAAAGGGGGAAGTAGAGAGCTGGGGCAGGCTGGTTGCTCTCCATTCATCTCGCGTTCACTCACACAAAACACATAGCTCTTTCTCTGAGCAACGTGTAACATTTCTATGCATTGTATTATCAATAAAGTAACAGGGCTGTTCAGCACCAGGGAGCCAGTCATAGAGTCTGTAGACATTCGAGCACTTGGGCTGCTGAAATGCACAAGGTAAAACTCCTTAGCTGTCGGTCCAAGGTCTTTGTAAGACGCGTTTTATGTCAGCACCTATCTGGAGAATATTGCTGGAAGTTGCACAGATGCTTGCAGTAGTAGAAAAGTTAATATCCAGATTGTTTAAAAGGAGCTGGGAACAAAAGCCCTATAGGTTCTTCAAAGGAATAGTGTGATCTCTGTACAAAAAAATACATGCTCTTGAAAGTGCTGCATGTTTAATATTAATACAAGTATTTGTTTGTGACTATATTTGAAATGGCTTCAGATGCCAAGTTGTCCTCTGTTGTCCTCAGCAGACAGGGAGCCTTGGTGAGAAGAATCTGATTAGAATTAGAGAATAGATTTATGAAAGAAAATATTGAAGTTGTCTTTTCATACTGGGACCTGACAGTAATAGAGCCTTTTCTTTCTTAAAGATACATTAATTGGATGTATACTACTATACTATATATACTACTGTACTACTGCCCATCCTATGTGTTAGCTAACCTGGCTGAAATCAGTAAGTGAGGATTGAGGGAGTATGCTCAGGGATATGGCTTTCCAAATACATGGATCCAGACAAGGGCTGGGGAGCTCTCCTCTGTGTGTGTGTAGCTCTTGCCATGTTGACGAGCAAACCCAGCTGAGCAGAAGAACAGAGTCAGCTCAGTGGAAGATCAAGCTAAACCCGAGTGGCACCAGAGCTGGTGTCATGTACTGAAAGAGCTTTGCCTGCATGGGAATGATTTTGTGTTGGTTTGACCTACAGTATAACACCCTGCCCCACAGCTTAGCCAGGGAAAGGGAGGAGTAGAGAGGGAGTCCCTGACAGTTTGAACTTGTCAACCTGGAGATCAAACCTCTGTAGACATGCAGGGTTGTAAATAGGTACTCTGTTATAGATAGATACTCAGCGTATCACTTGGCAGGTGAATGGAGAGGTGTTGAGGGCAGAAACACTAGGGTTTTTTGCTTAAATTCTCCAAAAATACTGCTGAATGTAAATTCTTTATGTTCAGGTAGGAAGCTATAAGAATTGGAGAGAAAGGAGATTGCTGTGAAGTTGATTTTATGAACAGACCCTGAAAAAAAGAATACCTGCAGATGAGGGCAGCATGAAGGTATTTGCTGTTGTTGAGAGCACATATGTGAATGGGCAGAGAAGACAAGCCTCTGTCAAGCCTCACATGTGACTAGTGTTTTCCAAGAGTTATTGCATTTTCCTAATGAAATGACCTCTTTGAGATGAGGCAGTGTTTATTTCAAACCATATAATGTCTTGCACTATCCCAGCTTCTTCAACCTCCTTCAAACTTGAGCTCAGTTTTCCCAAGCTGTGTTCATCTTGTAAAGCTATTCATATATCCAGGCATGGGTCCACACATCAAGATATAATTTGTGGATAGACACTGACATTTAGAAAAAAAAACAAACCACCAGACCAGGAAAACATCTGCCATGAACAAAGGTTTAAGGAACTATTCTTGTCTCGTGAAGTGCGTGGATGGATGGATGGTCCAGGGCACTTTGCTGCCTTTGCTGTGAACTCTACACTGTGGGGAAGGCTGTGTGATGAGAGGGCAGAGGTTGGTACAAACAACCTGAAGCAAGAGGGAGGTAGGTTGGGCCACTAAAGCACTCAGTGCCCTTGAGTAAGTGGCTTGACTTGCTCGTTCCTTAGGGTGACCTTGGACAAGGCTCTTAAATTCATTTTCCTCAGTCAACCCAGCTGGCAAATTTGTTTGGGGGTGAAGAAACACCAAAATGACATTGAAAAGCAAGCTGTGCCCCTGCACTGCCCTTTCCAGGGTAAACAAACCATACCCCAACATCCCCCCAGCCCACCATCAGGAATTTTTAGTGTGTCCTTTGTGGAGCCCTGTGGAAAAGCCTGGATGCAACATGAGCTACACAAATGGAACAGTTGCATATTCAGATATAGTGCAATGTTTGTTCATCTCTCAAAACGTGTGTACAGTACTGATCACTGAATTATCTGTGTGCTTTCAACTAATTAGCAATGCAAATACAGGAGGATTCTTCTCCTTCCCTCCTTTTCCATAAGCAGCCAGAAATGCATTACTTTTATCCTCTGTTACCTTTTACATCATAAAAAAAGATGCTAGACATAATAAACCAGTGTATTCAGCATCTAGTGGAAAGATAATATTATAAGTGTGAAAGATGGTTTTCCTGCAAAAGGGCAGTTTTATTCATTGGCTAACAGAAAGCATTAGTTTTACAGTTCAGGGTAGAAACTGCCATAATTCTGGTCGTATTGTTTCTTCTGGCAGGGAATAAACTCTCTTCTTTTTTATACCTAGAGGTGAGTTTTTACTCTTTCTCTTTGAATTACACTGGTGGTCATCAGAGTGGTGGTGGAACAAGAGTGTGATGTTGCTGAAGTACTTCAGATGTATTTGCTCAAAGCACTGCCACTATAATTCAAAGTGAAGAGAGTAAAACTTACAGCAGGCGCTCCAGAATGGAGGACACCGAGGTCTTTGTTTACTGTCCTCGTCCTCCTTCCCTTTGGGCAAGAGACAGCATCTGACATCTGCGTTGCTAGGTACACAGAGTTACCAGCCAATTACTACCTACAAGCACAGAGGAATGGGGAGGAGAGGACCAGGCAAGAAGAGATGCCCCTGGTGCCATCTGGGGACACACAGAGGCCAGTGCAGGGTGCAGGGACTGCTCCCTCCCAGTGGTAGGTCTCATTGAGACCAACAGATTAATTCAGGAAATAAAAGAGATTTGAGGGCACCTGGGGTTGGAATTAGATGGTCTTAAGGTCCTTTCCAGCCCTAACCATACTATGGACAAAGAGTTGCATACCTACTTCAGCAGGAGTTTCAGAGGTGCTTCAGTTTCAGCAGTAGTCAGCGGTGCTTCACTGCTGAAAAGCTACTTGGGGTGAAAAGAAAAACTGGGTTTGTTTCCATGCTGTTGTCACCCCAACCTTAACTTTGCACCTTCTGCAAGAAATTTAAGCATATTTATCTCTATATAAACCTTACCATAAGTCATAAAAATTATCCTATGCCTATATTCCTAGTGGGATGTGTATTTATATAGGATGGATCTGGGTCAAAATCAAGGATATCAAAATCCAAAGTTTTCTTTGAGCATTTGTGATGCTGTCATTTGCAGCTCCCCTTTGTGTTTGTTTCTTCTGTAGAGAGTCATATGATTTGTTGTGACCATTCCCAAATACATCATTATTCCAGAAAATTACTCAACCTTTTCTCTTTATCCACCAGACAGTGTGTGAATGTTGTCACCATGGAGCTGAATACGTACATTTGGCACAGATATATCCCAAGCCATAAAAATAGTGACCCGATCATGCACAGAGCTCTTTTGAGCAGCTGAGTACAGAACTCCCTTCTACTAATTTTCTTGCCATTAAACCAGATCTGATCGCTGGCCTAAGCCATGCCGTGGGATACCTGAGTGGAGACAGAGACAGTGTTCCCATACCAAACTTTTCTTTAAGGATTACCTGATTCCCTGTGTTATTTATGGCAGCCCCTGGAAGAAATTGCATCACATCCACATGAAAAAAAAAATACAACCTAGTGGAAAGAGTGAGATTAGACATAAACTTGCAAGCTCTGCTTATAATATGGAGCAACAATACATGAACATTCTGTTCTGCTGCTGCTGCTGCTACTCTGGAGAAAGAATGAGGGTAAAACGTGTGAGAGAGCCACAGTTAAATTACTCACTATTAGCCCCTACAGTGTGCTTCCAACCTGCCTTGATATATATATACAGAGAGAGCGAGAATGTCACAGTTAAATTTTTTTTACTAGTATAATGAGGAAAGAGACCAACAGAAGAAGTTCCCTTGGCTAATTTTCTAGCCAGCAGCCACTGCAATGTTCCCACTAGGAGAGACTGAACAAGTGAGAGAGTGATATAATAAATAATGACTGGCTTTGCTGGGAAGGAGAAATTATCACTGTGCTTGGGGGATCTAAGTATGTGCTCACCCAAGATATGGGCAGGGGGAGGGAGCCAGGAGCGCTCTGTCGTGTCTTGAGAAGAACATTCAGTGATGTTGGAATTAAAAAGGATTTCAGCCACTGCTTTGTCTGCTAAACCGGGGATGGGAAAAGCTGGATGGAGCCATTCCGTATGAGATACACGAGGAGACGTCAAAGGAGTTGCCAGTCTAAGCTCTTGTTTTATATCTGCTCCCTAGAACGGAGTGTAAAGCAAAGGTGTGCTCACAGCCATGCCTAAGGGTGTGGAGCCCCGCTGACTTCTCCAGGGAGTGCACTCCATGGGCACAGCCTGTGGTTGGTGCTGCCCTTGTTGTGCTGCTCACCCTCTGGCACAGGCTGAGTGGACTCAGGCCATGGAGAAGTCACTTCTTGGAGGAGCTCCATGCAGAGGGTGTGTTCAGCTTGGGATCTCACAACAGCCAGGGTTAAGGCTGTGCTGTTGGGATCCGTGATCTGTTCTTGTGGCAAATAACACTGAAGTGGTTCAACTCTGGCTGTAATGTCTCCTCAGGCATAGAAATTAGCCACGTATTTTAAAACCTGGAGGGTTTTTTTGTTATTATTTAGATTGAAAGGGAGAGCAAACCAAGATAAAGTCACATCAGTACAGCTGAGCGCTATGTGCATGTGCTGCTGTGTTTCTATTCAAAGCCCTGTCTTGCAGTGTGGCGCTTGCCCCTGCAGGCACACATGGTCCTTAGAAACAGAAAGGTGCAGTTCAGAGAAAAGGTCTCTTACAGGAAAAGAGTGTTGCGGCTTAGCCAAACACAAGCTGCTAGGCTTGGTGCAGGGCAGGTGGGTAAGGTGCAATGGTGTGTGATGCAGAAGATGTCATTTCAGATGGTCAAATGGCTCTGCCCACCCTTAGGTTCTATTAATTAAACTGCGTGGAAGAAGTCATAGGAGTTGTGGTTGCTAAAATCTCTTGGCCTTCAATAGTGAAAGAGTAAAGACAACTACTGTGAGATTTGTGTTATTTTAACAAAAAAATCTCCTTAGAAAGGCTTGAAGAATTTTGGACCCATCTAACCTGAAGTAGATTCCTGGGTGAGGCTTCAATTACAGACACTAGTTTAAACCCCATAGCTAAACAGGGCCTCCTTTCCCATTTCCAAAAATAGTATTCTACTTTCTACATCTCACTGTTTCATGTACAGAAATAAATAATCTGGGATTTGGTGTGATTTAGTTCATTTAAATGAAAGCAACTTTCACATAACGAGTTGAATATTCTGCTTCCTAGACTACGTCTCAAGCTTTTTTGCAGAAGAAAAGCAGCACCCTTTTTTTCTGTGCTCCAGCCTCATGGAAATTTGCATGGTGAGATGCATTTCTCACCACATGCCGGCTGCAAATTGTATTTGAAATGGAAAGTATCAATTAAATAAGCTTTTCTGAACTGCCTGGTGACAGCTGCCATGCTGCTGAATGTTGATGACACTCGCAATATCAACAGATACGGGCCCTTGCACTGGAGATTATAAAACACTTTCTAGCCGTGTAAATACTGGTTTAACAAGCAGATTAAGATCATCATTTCAATCATTAAAGACAGAAACGTTCACTGGGGAAGCCTTTCCTCCGGGAGCACACCCAGTCACATCTACACTGGTGCTGGTTCAGTGGTTTCAAACCCTGCACAAGCTAATGGAGAGGGGCAAGATGAAATTGGTGCTCTAGGTCAGTGGGAGGCTGGGCTGACTGCTCAGGCAAGCAAAATCACCCTGGAATCTAGGGATGGCTTGGGGGTCTGAAGACCTGGAGGAGCCTCTCAACTGGTCTAGCCAAGGGGCTTGCTCTGGCTGAGGGGATAGGGCGGCTCCTCACCAGCTCAGCTCCCAGCACAGTGGGCATCAGGAGGCAAGGCTGGATGTAGTCGTTCAAAACTAAGCCAGTTTTCTTTACAAAATGCCTGTTTGCTTAAATCAATTTTTCTTTTGAATGAGCGTGGCAGGTTTGAGTGGAGCTCCCTTTTTTTATCAGGTTGCAGTTCCTGGCATGAAGTGAAAGACTGCAGAGATGCCGGGGGAGAGAATTCAACTGGGACCCTCAGCATCCCTGTTAGACAGTGTGCCTATGGAGCTGCTGGCTGTTGTGTGGTAGGGTTTTTGCTCTGTGGGTCTCTTTTTGCTAAATTTATAAAACCTTGGATTTAGTCCAAATGAAAAGATTTCTTTTCTTTATATAAATCTTCAAAATCTTGTGAAAACAGGCAGAAGCATCCTTCTTGCCAGAGAAGATGCAACCCCCAGTGAGGGGGGGGTGTTAGAGTGCATGGACCTGTGACCAGCAGGTCAAAGGAGGTGATCCTGCCCCTCTATTTGGCTTTTGTGAGCACACTGTGCACAGTTCTGGTGTCCTCAACATAAGAAGGACATGGAGCTTTTGGAGCAAGTCCAGAGGAGGCCACAAGGATGATCAGGGGACTGGAGCACCTCCCGTATGAAGATAGACTGAGAAAGTTGGGGCTGTTCAGCCTAGAGAAGAGAAGACTGCGCGGACACCTCATAGCAGCCTTCCAGTATTTGAAGGGACCTACAAGGATGCTGGAGGTGGACTCTTCATTAGGGACTCTAGTGGTAAGACATGGGGTAATGGGTTAAAACTTAAACAGGGGAAATTCAGGTTGGATATAAGGAAGAAATTCTTTACTGTTAGGGTGGTGAGGCACTGGAATGGGTTGTCCAGGGAAGTTCTGAATGCTCCATCCCTGGCGGTGTTCAAGGCCAGGTTGCACAGAGCCTTGGGTGACATGGTTTAGTGTGAGGTGCCCCTCCACTAACAACTGAGCCATCACCTTAACAACACCCCCATTTCTCTAGCACAAACTTTCATTTCAAGCATGCCTTTGCCATCCTTGTATGAAAAAAGTCCCATGTAAATGCGAGGCATGGTCTGATGTGCCTAAGCACACACACAGGATGTGTGCGGTCTGGCTCCTGCAAAGTCTTGGGGAAAACATGACCTGGGTATTGCTTTTGTGAATAGCAGATGCACTGCATTTTTAATTTGAACAGTGTGCCTAATCATGTCTGGTGTACGGTACTTAGGTTAACAACATAAACTAGACCTTGAGAAATACAACTATTGTAATCTCTTCATTATTTATCCATTTTAATCTCTATTAGGAGACTATGTATAATTTATTTTTCATTTCTGCAATGAATAATATAACTAAGACCTCTTTATATTTTTTTTTATTTGAAAATTCTGTTTTAAAGCACTCTGTTGGAGAACATTAACTATATTTTCCTTTTTTTGATATTAAAGTGAAAATAATATGCTAAGCTTTTGCATGGGAATGCATATTAGAATGCCCTTAATGCAGTGTGTGCCTGGCACTCCAGAGACTCGAGGCTGCTTCAGCTATGTACTGAGACCTTGAAGTTGTATTGCCCAGCACCAAAGACCTGAATACTCATGCTAAATTGTTGAATTTCTGTGGTTTTATAATACTGCTTTAAATTTTTTCTCCTCTTCAGTCCTATCCGGATTGGGCCCCTTGAAACTGTTGCTGCTGTCATCAGAGCTGCTCATTTTGCTGACTGAGTTTAAGTGATGTCTGAGCACGGATCTTACTGCTGCAACCTGGAATAAGCAAAATCCTAGGTGGGGAAGGGGTGAGTAAGAGATTTTCTGGTCAGATAAATGTGATCCAGGACCCAAGGCTTCTGCATGACTGCTGTCTTGGTAGTCTTGAGCCCTGATCTCAAGCTGTGGAGAGCCTCCCAAAATGTCCCATGTTCAGGGAGTTTGCTCCCCAGAGAGGGCCTTCAAAACAAAACCTCCTCTTCAAAGGTGCAAATTGCTTAATACCAACAGTCCTAAACTGAGAGTCTCCTAAAACACAATCCCAACAAACCGTGTCGAGTGACAGATGAACATAGAAAGGGCTTCTTCCATCAGTTTGTTTCTTAAAGGGAAATGGGTCGAGGGGCAATGCAGAAAGACAAGGGCAGAAAAATGTCACTTAAGTGTCAGTCCGGAGAGATGGACTCCTTAAGCAGCCTCCTTCTGGCAGGCCTGCACTAAAATCCTGGCTCCATCACTATGCTGCCATCAGCCTGCCCTCCCCAGGAAGGCTCAGCTCTGGGTTTAGGGGGCCTGACTCAACTCCCCACAAGAGGTGGCAAGCAGACAGTCTTGTCCTTGAGAGTGTCTCTTCTTCCACAGCTATTTTTCCCTCTGGAAAAGCAGAGCTAAGGAAAATAAATGGGGCAGTTCTAGTCGCATGGGATTTATTTACTGAATTAGAGGACTGGTGCAACCTATTAAATATGAGTCGTCTTGGTCTGGGGACACATGATTGCCAGACTTATTTGGTGTACCGTCAGGTCAGCACCCTGCCTTTCAAAATGCCCTGCATGACTGTGAAGAGGCAGCATTGGTCCATCTTAATTCAGGATTAAAAGTCTTCAGGAGGTACTGGTTTAACTCCTCCATGGTCCCCCTGCTGCCCTCCTTCCCTTGCAATTTGCAGCAGCAGCATCTACAGTAATGGAGAATAGCTGTAGAGTTTAAGCAAAAGCCAAGAGCTTTGGACACCAAGAAAGCAATCCTCTCCACTGCGTGTCTCACGGAAAGGAAGGCATTGTGTCCATGGATGTAGGGCCCTAGGGTGGTTTTATATTAGCTGAAGACTCTACTTCTGTGTGAAGTTTGGCTGCAAGAACAGTGTGGTAAAACACATATTACCACTTTCCTACATTATAGTTAATCACAATTTTCTAGAACAGTTAAACTGCCATCCCCTCCCAGAGAATAATTACTGCTATTTAATTGTATTTATAATTTAGTATACACCTGAAAAATATGCTATAAAATATCAGGGGGGTTCCCTTTAATACTGGTGTTCCATTTACAAACTGTCACATTTATAATGCGTCTTTAATCTTCTGTGGTCTGCTAGAATTTTATATTAAAGTCTGCTTTGTGCTTTAAATATTAAAGATTCTGCAGTACTTCAAAAGGTGATAATGCCTGATGCTCTGGTGGTGCTTAAATCTCAACAGCTAAATATATTGAGGAATGTTCGGTGGCCCTGGCTTAATTAAACATGTATGTGTATTTTCAAATGCAATCTTTTTCTGCTTGTTAGGTTTTTGACAAACCTCCAAACAGGTCCAGGTGGAACAAAGCATGTAAACAAGCTTGTGAATGCAAGCTTAAAACACTCAAATTAGCACCTTCTTACAATTAATATGCAAACCCTGGGATCTCTGTTATTGATAATGCCATTTAATATTATTTGCGGCTGAGCCTTATAGTCTAGCCCTTTCAGTTTGATAAACCATGTCCATTTTAATTATGTGAAAGTGTACTGTTAGAGACTAGTCATCCAATGAGACCCTATTTACTATGAGAAACTTATTCTACCCTGTGTAACACAGTATAAATTACAGGGCTGCAATAGCAATTCAGCATGCCATTTGCTTTACAATGTTTAATGGTCTAATTTAGCACCTACGGCTAAATCTGGAGCCATCGAGGTAGGCACACAGGTTAACACATAGTCTTTTTAGTGTTCTCATTGCTTGTTCCTTCCCCAATCCCCCCAATGGGTTAATAAATTCACGTATAACATATCCTCCCAGATTGGATTGCAAGTGCTATATTGGAAGTGCAAGTGCAAACTCTCTCCAATAGGAATGATACCCACTGATGGGGCTCTGCTCAGAGCCAGGGCAGGATGTGAACCTCTATCAGCACCCTGCTACCGAGTGATAGATGTATTAGGAACAGACTGACTGCAGCATCTGCTCCTGCAGGTTTATAGCAACAGAAAAATGTTTGGGAAGGGGTTTACTCTTCCCAAAATAACAGGAGGGTAAAGCTCAGCAGCCCCAAAACAAGCAGAGATTGTGCCCCATGGCTGGTCCATTCATGCAGCCAGTTTGATTGGCAGTCATGCTAATCTGACTCCTCTTGCCCAGTTAGAGTAATTGGTGCAGTCACGGCGTGTGTCATAAGGTAGCTTTTGCTACCTCAAAATTAGTCCATACCCCAAATGACCTGACTGGTCATTTCTTTTTACATTTTGCACTTTAAACTGTAGGGTTTCTATTAAATTAAAGTGCTGCAGATTTAAAAATAAAGCAAACATGTATGAACACAGACATATTCATGTGTAGGTGTATGATACATACATGATACATAACATATATGATGCATATATCAACAAACCAAATAAGTCTGCATCTGTGTAGGAGCATTGCCTTCCAATTCTGCATAAATAGAGACTGGCCATAATTTGAACAGGGAAGGAAATATTCCATACATAAAGAGATATGGGGAATTACTCCATTTGTTTTAGTGCGAATATGCAGCAATTGTCTGAATGCTGTAATTGTCTGAAATATGATGAAAATATCTATGAATGCACTCGAGAAATGTTCTTTTATTCTGCTGTGATAGGTAAGGTGATGGCAGAAACTGGGGAAGCTGAAATAGAGCTACTGCAGTTTTACAGGTGAGGCAATGTTAGCAGGAAATGACAAGCAGGCTATAGTTATTATAATACCTAGGGCAAAGCAGCAAGCATGCACAGTGATAGACAAATCTAAATTAATCATAGCAAGGCTGGTGTGGCATTTTAATGTAAACTTATTCTACTGTAGGGAAACTTGTGAGAATATTGTAAAATAGGTGAAATGCCACTCATCATATGTGACTGACAAAATGTTTTCTGTAGAAAATACAAATGCAAGCATTTTATCTTGCATTTTAATATTCTCCTGTTCAGACAGAAGGGGATGGGTTGACTAGTCGTCATTAAGTCCTTATGAGTTAAAACTGTTTGTTTCCCTGTTGGATTCAGCATGTTTTCTCAGTCTGTAACCACCACCTATAATTAAAATGTCGTCCTAACAGCATCAAGGTGCAGAGAATAAAAGAGTCAGCTCACCTCTGGAGCTGCACGCTTTATGGAGCTCCACAACCCCTCAGAAATGGAAGCTCGGAGAAACTGTCTCTGTGATCTTTAATGGATTTTTAAAGATGACAAGAAAGGAAATGGGAAACTAAAGGCATAGAAGACATAAATTCCCTAAAGGTGCATTCTGAAGTAAATCAGAGCAACTGAAAAAGTGAAATCTTTGAGCCCTGGGATATCTCCCAGGTTTTTCAGCTGGACACTTACGGCTTGTCGGGTCCCTGAACACCTCTGCTCTGGGCATGCTTTGACACAGCGAGTCACAGAAAGATGAACAACATCACCTGAAGTGCTGTTTGAGGGGCAGAAAATTGCTCCCATTGCACACTGTGCTGCCTTTACTCTAAATCACATGACTTATTACAACCTTCCCTTTATAAAAGAAGTGCCATTTAGGTATGTTAACTTCTGCAGCTGTAATAGGCATGTTTCCCTCCTTATTTCCACAACAGCCAAATGCAGTCAAAGAAAGAGGTAAAGATCAGGTTTTATAAAATCAAACTCAGATTGTTCTCAAGGCTACAGCTGCATGAAAGCTAAATAACAATAGGCAAGAACAAGCAGCCTGAAAAAGCTGTGTGTTACCCGATGCATGTTACTAAGATATGTCTGTTTCTGTAAACTGGTAGGGGAAAAAAGAAAATCAGTTTCCCTTCCAGAAACATCTGACCATGGTTGCATTTTGTAGTTTTCAATGAATAATACACTGTGAGGCTGAATGTAGCCCAACATGTGAACTGGATATACTTGAGTGGGAAGGGGTTAGGGGGTATCCTTATATAGATTGAAAAGAGGAGCATTGGTAAACATGGTGGTAAGTATTGCAGAGGGTAGTGTTCTGACTGTGCGTATACCACAGCAGTACCTTTAGACCTCTCTGCTTGAGGAGTGTTATTCTGGCTTTCTTCTCCAGTGTGGATGGCTCCATGGAAAATGCTGCACTTTCAGTCAGTCACAATTTTACCCAACAACCATAAATAACACCAGTAAGATATGAGAAAAAAGATACATTTTCTGTATTACCCAGCATTGTGAATCATTGATTCTGCTTTTAAGTGTGAGCTAAAGCATTCAGGGAAGATGACCTGCTCAAAACGACCGGTATTACAAACCTAGTATTGTGGCCTGGAAACCAATTGTATGGCTCATGTACCAGCATCATTCCCTCTATTTGCATTTCAGTAAAACATGTTTTAGGAGGGACAAAATTAACATTATGACTTTATTGCCAGTGTGGTGTGTATCTGTGTAAGAGGCTAGAACTAAATCCTTTAGCAGCAGGCACAGTGGTTTCCTCCCCCAACAGGTAAAGCATGAATTCAAAGGCCACAGTAACTTTGGGTCTGGTGCAATGCAATCTATCTCTTCATAGGTGCAGGATGAGTGCTTTGCTAGAACATCTCCCTGTATAAGCTTTGCTTGAGCAAGTCAGACAAAATCAGCCCCTCAATCTGAGCACCTCTCTGTTACGGTAGGTTTTGGTTCTATTAGCTCTCTAGCATTAGAGCCCTATTGATTAATGAGCATATCTGGAGACCTGTATATGAGGATTAAGTGAGAGAGATCCGATCATGTACTACCTGATACTGCACAAGGGGGGTGACAATAACCATAGTGAGAATTCAGGGTAAATGTCCTAAGAACCTGTCTTAAATCAACGCAGCTCTCTTTTTTTCCGCCTTTCACCTTTGTACTTCAGCCTCTTTACTGGGCAGCTCTCTGCCTGTTACCTTTCTGATGCCATTATGTCTAGGAAAAAAATCCCCAAACCAACCTTTATTTCTGGCAATCTCTGTTGTCACCTTTGTTTTTAAAGCATGCAGTTATAATTAATCAATCGCATGTAATTACTTTTAACCAGAATTAAAAAGCAATAGATCATCTCATTGTGTCAGGCTGCTTTCCCGTACGCTATCATTTTCAGACTCCGGTGTACTTTTTTCCTGGTGAAATGTTCCTCATATCTCTATCAGACTGATTTATTGGATTGTTGCTTTTGTTTTTCTTTGGGGGGATTATGCTGGTCATTTTTACTGATGCCTTTGCCTCCAATCGGAAATACCTTTGTATGGCTTCAAAACACACCAGGATTCACAACTTGTAAATGTCTCTGATTCTTGATTTCCTTTTAAGTACCTGCTACATTGGAGAAAAGGTACTGGCAATTCCAGAACTGAAGGAGAGAGAAATCTTGCTGTGTTATCAGCCAGCTGCTGCCTTTTCTGCTCATAGTACTTAATTGCATTTGCAATTTCCTCAGATTTCCAACTATTTCTGTCAGATTTGCTTTTAACTCACTACAGATTGTGTGCATTGACTGTGCAACAACCTCACTCCGAGCTGAAATATTTAATCACTACCCGTGGATAAATGTTTTTATACTTTATGCTATGTTGTTTAGAAGCGAGGCATATATAAGGAACAAAAAATCTGTCAGTATGCATTTCCTATTGGAATGTTGCATAGGTTTTTAATTGGAAAATAGGCTTTTAAAGGTAATCATTGCTGAAGACTGGAGTTAGGAAGTGAAGCATATTTTTGCGTGATTTTTCTTCTTAACATAATGAACCTTTTTGTGTCTGTCATGGAAAACATGGAAATTTCATTCTCTTCTCTGTAACTATCTTCACTTAAATGTTTTAGGTTCAGTTGCTTTGAATGGTTTGCAAGTAACCTAAAGGGCTGTGTTAATATTAGCCTGCAGTGAGCGTATACTGGCACTTTGTTGCTGTTTGGAGAAATGACCGGTTTACTTGGTTATATTGACAGCTCTACTGTAAAATTTGCTGGCATTAAAGGTCAAAAAGACCCAGTTTTTCCTCCAGTTGCTTCTATCCAAAAGAGAATAAATCTCAGAGCAGAATCACTTCTCTGACAATAATTTATGAATTATGCACTGACTGTGTTTGAATTGAGAAAGGCTTTCATATCCTTTCCATTAGCTCAGATTAAGTTTTCATATAGATGCTGGGAAGCATGCTAGCAATATCCTTAGCTCATTTTTATGAAAATTTTATCAGTGCTTTTTTCTGTACTACACTTCAATTGGGATGTCTCAGAATCTAAAGCTCAGCTTTGGACATGAACTCCTCTCAACCTGGCTGGCTGCTGCTCTAAAGGTTTCAATATTTTATGGGCTCTGGCTAACTCAGCCGTGAGATTCAAGCTGCAGAGATTTAACTCTAATGTAAAATCATGAACGGATGAAAACTGGGATGTCATAAGTAATACATCTACAAGAGCAGGATGCAGTTACCATTTTTAAAAGGTTTTTAAAAAGAAAACAGCATTCTCTACTCCCTCTTTGTATCCTAAAATGAAAAGCCTCTGAGCTATTGTACTAATACATAGCCATCTTTTCTTGCCTGCTTTTCTTCAATTGCTGCTTAATTGTTGTGGGTTTTTTCCTTCAGGTCCACCATCAACAAGAAAGCCCCTAATGTCAGCTTCCTAGAGAAACGGGCATCACATCGCTTAATGTTTATAGGCCAAATCCATTCCTTAGCATCTTCTCTTTTTGTCTCAAAACTGATTTAAAACATTTGGAAAATCTGTCTATTCAGCCGGAGTGTTCTGGTGCATTCTTTCCTAGAAACAGTGGGGTCAGATGCGATCTGTCTGATGGACTTTTTTGCTGCAATCTATAGCCGTTTCCCTTGAGTCCCGCCGAGCCTAGCAAAGCAGCGCAGCCCTATAATGGCCCCAATGACAATATGTTCTTTGTGTGAAAGAATCCAGGGGGAAGTGCTGGAAGGTGCTCTGGTCAGTAAAAAAAGATAGTTTTAGTGCTTGCTTATTTTTATCATTATGTACGTTGCCTCCACTGGAAATATTTTCTTGACAGTAAATAAGAGTCACCATAAAACATTTAACAAGCATGAAGAGAACAAATACAGGGTCCTTTTCATCTTAAAAGGCTTCAGTTGTTAATGTCTGTTATTAGCACGTTTCATTTGAGAGGGCATAAAAGAAGGACTGTATCTTGTGTATTTTCGGACCCACAGTCAAGAGTTTCGTCTGTCCACGAATGCAACTCCTTTATGGGTGATGACAGAAAGATTTCTCTCCCTCTTTAACAATGTGTCCTAGTCCAAAACTCTGTTAGGACAATATGATGACTGAGGTTAGTCATTGCATTTTGGCAGGGCTGCTCAGGTGTAAGGGGTAGGTATAATTAGGGAAGCCCCTCTGTAGAAACGGCTTCAGCTGCTCCCATCATTGCTACCCATCTCACGGGCACTCATCTTGCCTCGCATGTTGATCCAATGGGCAAGTCTTGCCTTTGTTTTCAATGGGTTTTAGCAACACCTGTTCATCTGGTAACTGCAAATCAAGGTCTGCTCTTTCAGCTTGGCACACTATTCGTTGACAGCTGGGAATATTCAGAATCAGAAACATCTCAACCCTGTATTGACAGTGTATGAGGTAAAACACAGCTCTGCTGTATTGGGTCATAGTACCCCTTAGCGTTAAGTACTCCATCACTCGCAATTAACAGGTAATTTGAGGTACATAGGAGTTGGACATGTACAGATAAATGGGTACCTCTTTTCATTTCTTTTAATTTCCAGTCATTTGCCCGGTCATAGTCACACCGTAAAGCTGTCACAAAAATGTGGCTTCCACAGTGAGGGAGCACCAGCCCTCTGTGGTGGAAGGGAAGGATGGAGACATTTATAAAGGTCAGTAACAGACCAGGTTTTACACTTTAACTTCAATTATCCACACACAGGCAAGGCAGAACGTTTATCTGGCTTGGCATCACCCCGCTGTGCTTCCCCTTGGCAGTATATGGGCAAGCCTTGATGGCAAGAGCATGGCCAAGCATTGCCAGCACAGCCACATTGAGCACCTACTGAGCTGGCCGGACAATGAGGTTTTCCCCACAAGTCCCCAGTGTAGCTCACACAGGGCATGCCCCCGCAGACAGCACCAGTGTTAAACCTTGCCTGCTAATTTAGAGCCAAGTGCCATGACTGATTCAGCAGCAACAGCCCCACAGGGGTGAGCAGATTTACCAGCTGTCCACAATTGATCTCTGCGTGTTTGATGTTTGATTTGCCTTTTGCTCCCTTGCAGCTCTAAGGCCATTTGCATTTGTGCTGTCCTCTACCCATACTCTTCTCTCTTGGCAATAGTCTGGGTCTTCTCTTTGCAGCCCGTGGTCTTTTCCTTGGTTGCAGACCTGCAGTAATCCCTATCCCCACTTTGTTACTATTTAAGCTGGGAATGTGTGGGACTACACAAAGAACCAGACTGAAAATAGCCTAAACGGAAGAGTTTTGCAGTTTCATTACTTTTAGTAGATGGTTTTCTCTGTATTAGTCACCTGAGGCTTTTGTTTGATGTTAGACGTTGTGTGAAATGCTTTACCTCAGGTCATCTGGTATTGCTCTTTTGGCTTTGCTGTGATGTGTTAGTCTGAGGGTCTAGAATGTCTGGTCTCATTGTAGGCATGTTGGGAGCAGCCCCAGTGAGGTTGGCTCTCCACATAGCAGGGTCTGGCCAGTGCTCCATGAGGTTGCATGAGATACTGCAGAGTGGTGTAGATAGGGTGTACCTCTCCTGAAGAGCCTGTTGGGTTGTAGCTATGTCTTCACAAGCAATTTCTCCTTAAAAAATGGGTCTCTTAGCAAAGTTCTAATAAATTGCTTTTTGGCAATGCTTACAATTATTAGAGCCTACGTTAAAATCTACATGTTTCTTACAAGTATCTGTGATTAAGGTATCTTTCCTAGCTGCTCACTGGAGATAAGATGGGTACAGCTGGATTAGATTTAAGGAGAATGGTTTCCCTGTGCTACGTATCTCAGCAGGATTCCTAAAATCTCATTCTGCACAGTAGGAAATACAGATGTCCTCTGGGAAAAGAGGGTGAGAGAGAGCAGGGCACATGGAGGAGCTGTGGTACTGTGAGGGAGATGATAGTCTCGCTTATAATCTCCCTTAGATTTGCCTTGCTAACTCTCCCTTGGATCTCAGTAAGGTATCAGTATTAATACTGGTGTGCCCTTTTTTATTCCTAAAGATGATATTCCTAAAGCTAATATTAAAAGATTTGGTATCTGGGAGCCAACATCACTTTTCAGACCCACCACCAGCTGAATTACGTGGATAATGTTACTCTCCATCATGGCCAGGCCGAACAGCAGGGTATGGCAGGATGTGCTTTGTGTTCTGGAGGATGAAGATGCTGGGTGTTTGGCCTAGTCTTGGGCCTGACTGTCCTTGGCTGTTCTCCACAATGAAGCCATTCACTAAAGGCAAACCATATCTTGAATATAGCCACCAAAGGAACAGAAAGGCATCTTTGAGTGATCATCTAAGTATACCAAACCCTGCCTTAGAGCAGCAATTTAGAGAAGATGGAGTTCGTTAATTCTCCTTACATTTTCAGGTCTCAGGAGCAATTGCTCAGTATCACACAACCAACTGAGGCTGTTTATGGCTGAGCAAGGAGGAGGGCTGCCATGTAGACTACAGCGAGCAGTGCTGTAGTCTAAAAGTCTGCATAGATCCACAAAGGCACTTTGATTTTCGATGCTTCCACCCTTACAGGGGCTGAGATGCAGATTCCTGAAGCGTATCCACAGATCCAGAATTAATCCAAAATACATGGCTGTTTCTAAACCAACATAAACCATTGTGCATAGACTTGGTGGCTTTCTATCTCCAGATGGGCATTACTTACATGGCCAACCATTAAGGGTAAACTGTATGGCCATATCTCTTTTCTGTCATGGTTTTCTCTTGTATGTCAGTGTCTGGAATACATTTAGAGTACCTGACTGGAAGAGGGGTGGGAGTTGGTCCTTTCCACCTTACAAGCCTTTTACCAGCCAATGAGCTCTAGCATGCCCCAGCAAGGCAGATTCTGTGCATTCCCTTGTGCTGGGTCTCTTTTTGTAATTCCACTCTGCAGACAGTGCCATTAGAGCATGTAAAATTTCATTTCCATCTCATCAGTGTCAGAAGCTGATCAAAGATTGCCCACAAAAAACTATTGTGCTACTGGCTGCATTCAGAGCATATGGGCATGGCATTAGTCACCATGGCCTCCAAGCTCCTCCAGCAATTATCAGCAAGGAGAAAAGGCATGTCATATACTGTAAAGGAAGGCACATCTCCTAATATGTGTCCTAATAGTGAACACCTCTATTTCTAGCACGTTAGGAGAAGTCAGGAATTGAGCCTTATTTAAATCTGTAATGTAAAGAGTTGACCTCATTGCCATCTAAACCACAGTGCCCGGGGCATGTGTGTTATAAGCCGCTTGCATGCACTTTGTCTGGGGGCAGCCCTCCAGTGTGAGCAAACACAGCTCCTGCCTAGGGCGGCGAGGTTGATAGGGTGCTAAGAAACAGCAGAGCTGGGATTTTTCCTCTTCTAATACCACCAGCTTCTTATTTCTGCCTTAACATACTGAGGGATGACACGTTCCTTACACTCCTCACACCAAGGGGTATTTTCTGTTGGCTAAACAACATAAAGTATGTCATTTTACTTAAACATCTTTGTAATCTCAGTTAATGAAGCCACTAGGCATGTATTAAAATTAGCATCACTGCCCCAAGTAGACGTTTGGGTCCTGGGTAGGACTCTCCCCGGCTTTGTTCTGCAACAGGGAAAAAGCTGATTAAAGTGCAGAGATGCAATTTAACCAAAAAAGCCCAAATTGCACCATTTTAATGGGGAAAGCACCCATCAACCTTCTCCACAGGGCCCTGGGAGTATCTGGACTATCAGAGGTGGGTTTTTAGCTGTTCTCTCACCTTGGCTACTTGCAATGGATGAAACCCAATGAGGGGATGTTGATGGCCACCCTGCATGGAGCATGGGCTGGGAAGGACCAGCTGGAGCAGGGAGGAGGAGGCCTGAGGGTCCCATCAGGCTCTGTGTTTCATGTAAAGCTTGTTAGCAGCAGAGGTTTGCTTGGTGCCATTCCATCTTCTTCTGGGGCAACTGACTTTGACGTAAGGATGGCCCAAAGAGAAGTCCAGTTCGCTCTTTGGAGCCCTCAAGGATTTGTAGGGCACAGGAGCATCACCTCAAAGTGGCCACTGATCACAGGAAATAACATGCAGAGGAATCTGCAGGGGTCACCAGCTCCATGAGGGCTGCAGAGAGAAGGGCAAATGCTTGCTGGTGGACAAGTATCAGAAGCGGTGCCTTATCCTGCCATATCTGAGGTACTGACTCTCCTCAGGAAATTCACCAGGAGTGGATTTCCTTTTCTATCAACTCCCACAGATCCCACAGTCTATCATTTTGTTACTGTTTGTTATTAATGAACATCTGTATTGTAGATAAATATACGGTTGCTTCTTGCTTCCAGTGAGTGCAAAGAGGAGCAAATAAATCAATTCTACTCTGACTCTGTTTACGTGATGATGAAGTTGAAAGTTTCCATCCTTATGTTTTATATCCTCTGTGATAGGGACTTGATTTGAAATATGTTCTTTGTTTCTTTACTCCTTCTGATGATCTTTCATTAGCTGCTGTGGTCCCTATCTGTCTGTTCACACAACAGAAGAAACTGATGCACACAAACCTTCTCCTTTGACATTTCCATCAGGAATAAACTTCCCTGTGTGTCTGCCCTTTGCTAACTTCCCACTTGTGTCTGGGTTTGCTCTGAAGAGTAAATAAAGGGCCATTCCCAGAAGCAGCATCTCTCTGTGAAAAGCCAATCTACAAGCTAAAGGTAGTTTTCAAACCACATCAGATGATAGTCTTTCTATATAAAAATGAACTTTCTAAACACTATTGCTATATTAAGTTTAGAATGAGGTATTGTCTGGTGAGTACGTCGGCAAAATATCTCCTTAGGAAACATATCTGCCAGTTTTCTTTATGAAGAAAGATTCTGTGTTATAGAAATCATTTGAACTGTCTTTGTAGGGGTTGTTTTTCAGATGTCCTACTTCTTGTATTGTAACAGATAATATTGGTCACAAATGATAATGCACAGATACAGTTCTTCAGCATTTTAAATGTATTTTCTTCTAGAGAATTCCAATGGGAATAGGAGTGTTGGAATAAAGACAATTCCTCCCGTGTGTTTTCAGGAAGCTGTGCTTTGGCAGAAGAGACCAGATGCAGAGAGTGCACCGCACTGGGAGTCTTGTGCTTTTTAAAGGCCTCCAAAGGAGAGGCTTGGTTCTTCCCATGCAATGAAGCATCCAAAGCCAGTAGAACAGAGTGAATCAGGTCATGAACATACAGTTTGGAGCTTATCTTGTTTGAAGCAGTAATTGCACTGCCCAGCACTTGCTAAGAAGCTGCTGTTTGCAAGGCAAACATTTTGCATCGAGTCATTACTGGGTTTGTTACAAGCTGTGGACACATAATAAGAAATGACTCCAGTAATATCTCCATGATAGTCCCTCCACTGATCAACTGCAAATGATCTGATTAACAGTCAGCTGCTGATTCCCAGTTTTAATTAATCCTGATGGGCTATTGATGCGCTGCAACTGTTTGTCCTAATAATGAGTTTTGAAATTAGACTGCGACGAGCCACTTAGACAGCTGCCAAGGAAAATAATCATTTAGGAAGGCAAGCAATGGAGAGGACAGAGGAGGAATGGCTGCTCTTTGACGGGAAATTCACATGGCTGTGTCACATGTGCTTTATTTCTACATTTGGAGCACATTAGCTGTACCAGCAGTAAGTGGTGACTGCGAGACACATAACTAGCTTTACAATTAAGAATGCTACTTCTCATCAGTATGCAAAAGCTAAACATGAAACATGAAGTGTGTTAATAGCAGGATATATGTACTACAGGCCATTGAACAATTTAGGTCAGTCCTTTGCAATGTTTAATTAGACTAATATATCTGTTTGCAATTAATAACAGATGTGACAAGCTAATGTGTCCATGTACTGACAAATTAACCTTTGCCCATCAGCTGCTCGGATCTGTGAGAAAAGTGCCATGTTTTGCCTCTGTTCAACTGAACCTAAATACAATTGCAGGATAATTATAAACATAAATGTTAATAGAACGTGC
The DNA here is from genome assembly GCA_026283785.1 of Coracopsis vasa. Taxonomy (NCBI): domain Eukaryota; kingdom Metazoa; phylum Chordata; class Aves; order Psittaciformes; family Psittacidae; genus Coracopsis; species Coracopsis vasa. The sequence continues at coordinate 89,001 of JANHGB010023589.1, forward strand.
TTTCCATGGGAAGCAGAAACCCAAGAAGAGTATTTCTCAGCCAGGCCATCGTACTCTACTTTGCCACGTGACAGAACCTGCAAATTATCTCTTTCCGTTTGTCTCAGTGCAATTAGTGTTTGGTTTGACAGATGCTAGTTCGATAGTCCTCACCGCCGATGGACATGGGACATACCAGAGACCCTCAATTAATAGCCCGGCTAAGAAAGCTTCCATAGCCTTGGCTTTGGCTTTATTTGTTGTCTGTGAGCGAATGTGCCCTCAATTTGTGACAAGCCTTACCACTGAAGTGACGTGGCAGACGTGTCTGTCAGGGCTTGGGCTGAGGCCATCAGCATATTCCAGATAAGTAATGGGAGCATCTTGCACCCCCTGGGCTGGTGGTCTGTTTGCATTTCCAATGTAACCTCTCTTTCTCACACACCCACACCCCCCCATGTATATATATTTGTATATATATATGAAAAAGATACATATATTTAAAAACTATAGGCACCTTATATGTATATTATCTATTATAATGTATTATAGGCATCTTTCCCTGCTCTGCGTTAGGCTCTGGTAACAAACCCTTGTTCTTGATGGGATTTATTGAGGTTGTGTGTATCCATATATACTCACACACATGCATGTGCACACATAAATGTGTGTGTACGTATATATACACGTGTGTGTACCCATCCACATCCAGGTGTACATCTATTGTAAAGGTGTACTGCACATTATATTATAATATAAAATTTCAGATTCCATAAAATAGTTGTATTCCTCCAGATTTGATCTGAACTGCATCCGTGTTATATTTAAGGTCTCAAAAGTGAGTGGCATGTTTGGATGCTCCATGTCTGCATGCTTACTACTTCTGCGAAGATGCTGGCATCTTGGCTTCCTCTGAGTGCTCTCATTTAATGGCTGTCAAGGATTAGATACTGACCTAGGCAGGCTCAGTCTTGAAAGTCTTGCTCTGCATTTCTGCACTCTTGTTTAGGAATATATTAATAGGTGATGTCCCTGAGGCTGGCTTTGTGCTGGGATGGGGTGAAAGTTGTTGTGTGATTTAGAATGGCACATTCTCAGGACCAGCCAAGTCTGGGACCCCTACTGCAACCCAAGAGCAGCCATTCCTCCTCTGTCATCTCCATTGCTTGCCTTCCTACATGATTATGGCAACAAAGGTCTCCAGTCCTGGTCAGTTTGAAGAAGCTTTCAGCTCAAAAGGCACTTTTCATTCAAACCTAAAGGTTTGGTCACAGGATCACCCCATCTTTGGATTGTATTTACAGCATCACATCTGAGATTGAGTAATATCAAATTATCAACAGCCCAGAGCTAGCATCAGGATTTGAGAGGAACCCCATAGACCAGGTTTCCCATAGACCATTAAACCACAAAGGAACTATCAATTGCATGTGCTACTGCTTCCTCAGACACCTGCTTTGTGCTGCTCAAATATGCACATTAGGACTAGATGCGTATTGACATCCCTTACCAAATAAGTGTTAAGAGGCAAAGCATCACTATCGTTCAGCCACAAAACCACTGTATTCACCTGTTTTCCCTCCCAAAGGTCAGTCACTCACAGCCTGCATGTACTGTCCCTAAAATGATTGCCACGTTGCCATCAGCATTCAGCACCACTACTGCAGAATAAAGGGAGCCCAGTCAGCCACATGAGAAAGAGGAGATAAAAAGAAAGCAGAAAGCACAAATAAAATGCCTTAAGTCTGTGCTGCAGACTCTTACCCTCCCTTGCTAATCAATTGTCCTGCCGGTGTGGGTTCTCTTTGGCATGTGGAACAGGCTGCGGATAGACCGGCAACTGCCCAAATCCAGGCGCAACCCTGGCACGAGAGCAGCAGGAGCTATGGGGATGCTCCACATTTGGCAGCACCTCTCCCTGCTCTGCATTGCCCTCTGTTAATAAACCCATGGGATTTAGTGAGAGTGGACCCTGAGCAGCTTGGCCTCCTGCCGTGCTCATTGCTGGTAACAGCGACAAGTGACAGGGTGTTCTTAGCTCTTCTTCTCTCCCATAGCCCACATCTTAAGCAAATCTTGTTGCAGTGAAATTGCCGCTGGAAACCCTGAATGAGCACTTCTCAGTTCTACCTTGGAATGATAGGTTTGACTTTTTTCCTCCGATCTGGTGGGCATGTTCTTCCTTCAAATGAGAACTAAGTGAGAAAGGTATGTAATCTGAATCAACAGCTGGGAAAAGAAAAGCACAGCCTATTTTGACAATGAATGGTCTTGGAAGAAGTGAGCAATCCCAGCCCTTCCCTCAAAGCCCTGATGTGAGGACAGTAGAGCTGAGGGTGGAAGGAAGTGACTCCATGAGCTAAGAACCCCAGTGTTGCAACAGTTTGCTGCAGGAGCAAGCCCTACAACAGACAATGCTGCCCAGAACAGTGAAGGTGCAGACTACGTACACTCACAGAAGAGGTATCCCTTTGTCTAAGGGACACCTCTAAGCACTGGCTGGAGTTTCAGGCTCTTCCCTTTCTGTTTGGCCTTTACTCTGTGTGTTTGGTGATGGGATGCTGCAGGGTACATCAGGCGTGTGTTTCTCTTTACAGAGCAGGACGAGTTGCACCGTACTCGGGTACTGTAAGTGATCTGCAGCAGGCCCGTGCCAGCTGCACTGTGGGCTGGTCCTTTCAGAAGGTTTGCTTTTAATAATTGCACAACTGCTCGTGTGTTTGAAGGAGGGAATAGGTTCCGAGATTACTCCTGCCCCCTTTTTGCCCTGTGTATACTTGGGAGCGTGGCAGAAAGGCAGCTGCTGGTGCTCAGGGGAAACAAAGCGTGTAATGGCTTGGAAAAGCGTGTGCTTTACTGGGAAAAGTTCATCCCGTGTTTCTGGGTAGGTTAAAAATAAATAAATAAATGAACAAATCTATAAATGCTACATAACTTTTTCATGAACACGGCCTTCAGCGAGGCTGAACTTCCAAAACGGGGTTTGAACTACTGCAATACCGTATCCTGACTGCTCCCAGTGTAAGGAAGCCTGTGTCCATGTGCTTCCAGGAAACCACTGTGACAGCTCTATATGAACCTGAATGTCAGGAGATATAGAACCAATGATTTCTAAATGGTGTGTGAGACTTTGGAGTGGATTTATCTCTCTCATCCCGCTTCTGACAAGCTCCTCACCAACAAGTGAGTGATTTGCTGCCTTGCGTGTGGCTGCTGGGATGAGGGGTGTAGCTGCGCCTCTTCCTGCAGGAAGCCAGTGTGGAGCTTTGGAAAGCTGAGCAGTTTAAAACTAGAGGCTGCTCCTGGCTTTTGAGTTGGCATGTTCCTGATGCCGCAGATCTCTGTGGGTGGATGCTGTGTGCAGGATCCCAGTGCACATGCTAAACACTGACTATACTCTCCTGAACAGGCTTTTTATTTGGATAGCAAAGAGGAAACGAATGAAAACCTGATATTTGACATAAAGGCAGACATAGCAGAATGAACTCTTTGACCATCATTCTTGCTATTCTGCTTAAAAACATGAGGCTTTGTGATGTTTCTTCTTGCACACCTCAACTTTCGCGCCTCGCATTGCAGGAGTTAGTTCATTTCTCTGTAGAGCTACAATCAAAGGATACATATATAAGGAGCCTCATAATTCCCAGAGATTTTTGTTTCAAGCCATTAAAGCTGGAATACATTACTCCCTTTCCAAAGCTTTCAGGAAATAAGCAGATGAAAGCTCTGGGCTTTCTGTTCTTCTTGTTCTTCCACTTGTACAAATAACATATAATAACATGCATTCAAAAACTTGGGGGGGGTTGCCCTTCATAGCCCAAAACAGTACAAATTGATGTGGTTCAGATCAGCTATTAAAAACTCCTCTCTACCTTTGCCTCAATCTACAGCAAAGCAATCCGGGTCTGGTAGACGAGTATTGTGGCTACATGGTATTACTGCATCACCTCTCATCATATGAAATTAGATTTTCGATCAGAAACAAAAGTTTTAGCAGGATGAAATTATGATTCTGGGAGCAGGTTCCTGCTCTGGCATCAACATTGATGCAAAATTGATGAAACTTCCAAGTGAAATTGCATTGTTTGATCTTCACAGTCCTGGAATAACATAGCCTAAAGCTACAGTTTCTGTAAACTTACTTTGCACAAACGACTTAGCTGGTACTGATGTATTGACATAGTGTGCCCATGAATGACATTAGGGCTACTTAGAAAAGAGACAAAATAACAGCAAAAGAATGCAGCAATTGGTTCTGAAATTACCTTTTTCCAGTGAACCTCTCTGAAAAATTACCTTTTTCTGCTGAGTCTCACTCAAAAATTACCTTTTCCAACTGAAGCTCTCTCAAAGTGCCTTGATGTTAAGCAATATAGTTTTTAGTTGAAAATGTCACAAGGCCATGAAAAGAAATTGATAGAAAATTTCAGGGTTCCTTGTTGATATTTGAAGCAGCCTGTGGATTTTTGTTCTTTAACACAGATCTGCTCTGCTGTGCTACCACTTTGATTTCTGTATTGCCAAAACCAGCATGTTTCTAGGCTTAATGGCTTCACCGAGAGGAATGTGAAGGTGATTTAGTTAGTGTTGTGGAGGTGATGGTACCAGTAGGAAATTGGTACACAGACGTCTTCTGAGCCCTTTCCAGTCGTGGAGAAGGGGGTGGTTTGCTTTTTAAATCATGAAATAGAATAAATAATCTCTCTAAATGTCTTCCTTTTTAAGGCATATAAAAATGCAATGACACTCTGATTATCTGAACTACTTGGGTGAAAGTGTTCTGATATTAGCCTGCTGATGTGACTGAGAGGGAATAGTGAGCCAAAGCTCTTGGAAATCAATGGAAGGGCTCCCATAGCCTCAGCGGGCTTTAGCTCAGACCTGTAACTGGAAGTTAAGAGACCAGGTGAGTGCCAGCAGGAATTTAGAGCGGAGGATTGCAGAGGAAGGGATCAGGTTTTCCTATACTTGGTAAGACTGGAGCCTCGGGCTGTTTGTACAGGTGGATCTCACACTTGCACACAGCCTCAGTGTACTGCGGCAGGTAAAACAGGCAGTGTACTAGCAAAACTGGGAGCCAGGGGACATCGAGATCAAAGCTATGGGCACCTGAATAACATGCCAAGAGGCAGCTAGGGGATAATTTTACAGTGCATTGGCAGTAATTGCGTGTGTGCACGTTCTGACTGTGGTAAATGCAAGGTTATCTTTGCACAAGGAGTAAAGAACTTTGCATTTACTGGGGGTAGGAGCATGGGTGCGGGCAATTACTGCAAAGAGCTGACTTGCCGCAAGCTCTTCATCTCACTTGCAGCATGATGCTTGATCTAAACTAGCAACCGAGGCCCCCTCAACAGTCAATGGAGACAGAGAGGCCCCTCTGCCTGTCCTGGTGGGACTTTCACCCCTTCTGATCGCAGGTTTAGGAACTCCAGGGCACATGCAGTGGAGATGATGCACTGCATCACACAGTGCTTTCACAGAGGTGATGCTCGTGACACACATCCCTGCATGTGATACCCAGCTTTGTGGTTAACTTGCAGCCTGCCTGCAACACACTGCATTGCACTCGATGGCCTTTTCCCAACAGGCCCTTGGCCAGTTCCTGGAGACACTGCCTTGAGGCATCCATCTCTTCCTATTGACAGTAGAGGGACACCAAAGACAGCCATGACTGAATGAGGCAGTTCCTTCTTGAAGATGTGGGAATGAGGGCTGGCAACTGGTTGCATGGATGCTCTGGGTTGTTGCTATGGTATTATTAACTTTATCTCTGAAATGTAGAGCAGGATCAACGGCTTATGGAGACAGTGGACAAGGAGCTGCCCAATAAGAAGGAAGAAATGATGACTTACTTAGACTTCTAATTCCCAAAAGGACAGTGTCTCCAGCTGGATTTCATGGGGGATAAGTTGTACATAAATCATGGCTTGCTCGAAAGAAATAAAAGATAAATAGATAAATGAATTAAACACAAATTTATTACAGATATATTATATTATTAGCGATATATTAAGAAGATGAATTACAAATCCCTTTTGGTTATGTATTGTGCTACACAGGAACCAGAACAATGCATTTGAGAGAGGATACCTGAGCATCAGCTGTTACCGGTCGATGAACACCGCAAGGTCAGCTTTGGAGTTTATATTTAATAATATATTGAGCAGATTTGGCCAGATAAAAGCCTAGAGGAGGAACAAAATGCTTCTCGTAGAAACATGCATCTTCTTATGTAAGTTTTTGAGGCACTGTAAAATGTGTTTGTTACAAACTACGGCATGTCAAACCGATGCCGCTGAATTCCTGAATTCAGGATCAACCAGAACCCTTCCAATTGTGAAGTTTTTGCTTCCCTGAGAAAAATCTGTGCCATACCTTCATTGATATCACGTACATTGACTGAAATCATTGGTCAATACTCTCTGCCTGTGGCTCTGATGTTGTAACTGCAGCTGGCTGGAAACAGACCATTGCACGTTGTGAAAGCATTTGAGGTGTCAGGATTTGTTTTCAATGTATGTTTGTGGAGGAAAACGAACCCTTCTGTATTATTGCATTAACTGAAGTTTAGTGGAAGTCCCCATAACATATTTTGGAGTTTATGTTCCTTGGTAGCTGTGGAGGGTGCTGTGCTGCATTCCAGCGTGGGTCTGAGTAGAGTTTGCTGTGATGGTAGGAAGGTTACAGGGATCTGGCATGGAAACACAGGGGTTTGCGCAGTTTTGAAGCTGGTGGTGCCTTTGTCAGCTCTCCCTCAGCTCATGGAAGGCTCAGGGGGCTTTTCCAATAGGGTCAGTAAGAAGGATGCAAAACTAAGTACTTATACTTACAGTATAACAGTGCAGAATGCAGTAAGAGCATTTGGGATAGGGCAAATCTTCTTGGTGGTGGATGTTATTTTTCCTTTCTAATCCTAGTCTCTTGTGCCAGTCCAAACCTTTCTGAGTGCAGTCTGCCATCACTGGTGTGGGGAAAGGGATGCACCTTCCCACGTGTGGCTCAGGCAAGGAGCACCATGAAACCTTTTAACCTTGCAGGTGATGCCAGTACAGGGATGTGCAGGTACCTGAGCAGAATCACTGCTCTGTAGAGCAGTGACAGCTGAGGACATAATTGCAGAAGGTTCCCAAGCAAATCCTGACAGCCTCTGTGCAGGATCAGTGCCTTTACTGTAGGGGCTGGGAGGCCATGTAATGGCCTCTGTTCAAGCCCTTCCTCTTCTTCCCACAAAGGAGAGTATCCCTGTCAGAAACACCATTGAGTGATTTCTTTAGTGGTCCACGAGGATGTGGCACACAGAGGTGTGCCTTTTAATGGGCCAAAAGGATGGTTTCTATGAAAACCACTTGCAAAATCAAACCAAGCTACACTCTACCAGGCACAGCAGTAAATGTCCTGCAGTTTCCCTGAGGAAAGAGTATTCTGAGTCTTTCAATTTAAAAGATGTGAGATAGGTCTCTTCCCAAAGCAGCATCCCTTTAGAGCCAGCTCTGGGACCCCCACGGCCCAGCCAGGTCTGGCTCCAGGTCTGCCTTTGCTGAGTCCAGCCTTGGGCAGTTTTGGGGGTTGCATGTGGCCAACGTGCTCAAACACCTCCCATAGGAAAGCTGTTATGTTGGAGGAACCGACTGTTAATCAGGAGACACAAGCCAGTGCTTTTAGCAATAATTAACATGGTGCACGCAGGTATCCTGGCATGGGGAGACCACGTTTTAACACTCAGCTTCATTTCATGTGGAAACAAATCTACTGTAACCTTTGGCATTTTACTCATTAACCTGCTAATGGGCACATCACAGAACTCATGTCTGTAACCATATGAAAGTCAAGGGGAGAAGTAAGATTCTGTGGGTTCCTGAAATCCATTCCAATCAGGAGGAGCTTTTGGGGAGCTACATTTTGAGGGAAGCTGGATCAGTTCGCTGATACTTTATAAAGACAGACTGGGACTGAACACCTTGCACAGCTGAACCTCAGAGTCTGAGGTACACAACAAGCATAGGTTACAGCAGTGGAGGTCCCCCCGCAGAACAGACCAGGTGAATACAATCACTGTTTGAGATGGATATAAGGGTATGTGGGGAGGAAAAGGATGATGTCTCCTGTTCCATTGTAATTTTATATTCCTTAGATATATGAAGTACAGAATAAAAGAGGAGGACTAAGGTCATTAATAGGCCAGACAAGATACTACCAAAGTGTCTGTGGCTCCCCACTTGCATTAGCCATGGACCGTGCTTTCCATAAAAAGCCTGTTAAAATAACTGCACTCCAAACAAAACTTCCTAAAGAAAATGCTCAGGTTAAAGTCCACATCCCCTAACGACCTCGGGGTTTACATCACATCTATATTTCATGCTCTTTTAAACGTTCCTGACATTGTTTTCCACCTAACAGGGTCCCCAAAACCACCCTGTATGCCTTTATTCCCAGTAATTCCAGAGGCTCTATCAGGCGAGCTGCCTATTTGCATTGTTGGTAGTTCACCTGTAGATCCAAGCTCCAGCTCCACGTGAGGAGGAGACAATGCCAAAGGAATTCAGCTTCGCAGATGCCTGGGGCTTTATTCCCCTTGCATTGAGCAGGCATCAAGCCCCAGCCCAGCCCAGGGGCCGCATCCTGCCACCCCTCGTTGTGGTGTGGCCGAGGGGTCCGAGCCTCCCGGTGCTATTTGGGAGCCCACCACTAGATGTCCCATGGATTAAGCCGGAGGGAAGGATCGCTACATTTGCATTGACAGCAGTGAGGAGAGTGCAAGTTTAGTAACGCCAGGTTGAGTTTATGAAAGCACGGTTAGAGTGGCTGACCAGTGATGGAGACAGGTTACACTACAGCTATCGCATGTGTTATACAGTGTACACACTATACCGGCTATTTGGCAAAGAAACAATTCTGCACAGTCTCATTTAAAACCCATATTTCGGCCTTCCAGTATCTGAAGGGGCCTACAAGGGTGCTGGAAAGCGACTCTTCAACAGGGACTGTAGGGATAGGAAAAGGGGCAATGGGTTTAAACTTAAACAGGGGAGATTTGGTCAGATATTAGGCAGAAGTTCTTCCCTGTGAGTGTGCTGAGGCCCTGGCACAGGGTGCCCTTAGAGAAGCTGTGGCTGCCCCATCCCTGGCAGTGTTCAAGGCCAGGCTGGACGAGGCTTGGAGCAATCTGGTTTGGTGGAGGGTGTCCCTGCCCATGGCAGGGGGTTGGAACTGGCTGAGCTTTAAGGTCCCTTCCAGCCCAAACCATTCTGTGACTCTGGGATTCCAAGGCATATTGCATTGCATGGCTATATACACAGCACTGTAAAACAGGGCTTGGTTAAAGTCTTCACCACTCGAGCCACACAGAACTGCCTGCCCCGGGACTGAGCTTTTCCCTTTTTCTTTCTTTTTAAGGCCACACATTTTTAACAGAAGCAGGGGTCACATTTTTCTTTACAAAAGGGACATAATCATAGAATCACAGAATGGTTTGGGTTGGAAAGGACCTTAAGCTCATCCAGTTCCAAACCTGTGCCATGG